>QXTE01000014.1:14441692-14534289 GCA_003942145.1 Platysternon megacephalum | reverse complement strand
CCCCACTGCCCCTCCTGGAGATGCCCCGTCCCTACCCCACTGCCCTGCCTGGAATGGCCCCGATCCTTACCCCACTGCCCCGCCTGGAATGGCCCCGATCCTTACCCCACTGCCCCGCCTGGAATGGCCCCGGTCCCTACCCCACTGCAGATTGCTGGGGGTGCCCCTCCCTCTGCCCTGCCCCACTGCAAATGGATGGAGATGCCCCCCTCTCAGCCCCGCCCACCCGATCTGCTGCAGCTGGGCGTGTGCCCCTGTCCCGCTGTCCTCACCTCACTGCAGCTGGAGGAAGATGCGCCGATCCCGATCGCACTGTCCCACAGCGGGCTCTGGCTCCCGGTCCCGCGGCTTCTCCTGCTGTGACAGCAATGAGGAGAGGATGCGGGGATTCATCCCCTGACTGCGTGTGCTGCTCCCCCTCCCGGCCTGCTCCATCAGCCACACGCGCACACAGCAGCCCAGAGCTCACACACACAGCGGCTCAGAGCTCACTCTCTCTCACACACACATACACACACACACACAGACAGAGCGGCTCAGAGCTCACACACACACACAGAGCGGCTCAGAGCTCACACACATACACCCCCACAGAAAGATCAGCCCAGAGCTCACACACACGTGCACACACACACAGCGGCTCAGAGCTCATTCTCACACACACATACACATATATACACACACAGAAATCAGCCCAGCGCACTCTCTCTCTCTCTCTCTCTCTCTCACACACACACACACACACACACACACACACACAGCAGCCCAGAGCTCTCACACAGACAAACACACACACCAGCCTAGAGGGCTCTCTGTCTCACACACACAGGGACACAGCAGCCCAGAGCTCACACACACAGCGGCTCAGAGCTCACACACACACACACAGCAGCTCAGAGCTCACACACACACACAGATCAGCCCAGAACTCTCTCTCTCTCACACACACACATACACAGCAGCCCAGAGCTCGCTCACACACACAGAGCGGCTCAGAGATCACTCACACATACATATATATACACACACAGAAATCAGCCCAGAGCGCTCTCGCTCTCTCTCACACACACACACACACAGCGGCTCAGAGCTCACTCACACATACACACAGAGAGATCAGCCCAGAGCTCTCTCTCTCTCTCTCTCCCACACACACACACACACACACACACACACACACACTCACACACACACACACACACACACACACACACACGCACACACACACACACACACACACACACACACACACACACACACACACACACACCAGCTCAGAGCTCACCCACAGGGAGACCCCACTTTTCTCACAGCCTCACCTGGACCATTCCTGCAATGCCCATAACCCATCATGCTCCCTTCCAAGCAGACACCTGCCTGGCTCTTGGCTACACATTGCTTTGGCCATGGCGATGTGACGGGGTGAGGTGTGTTCCCTGCACTCACAATTCCGAGCACTCACAAAAGCAGAGCGATGCCAAGGATGTTTGCCATAGCAACCTTAGCTCGAGCTTGTGGTGTCTAAGTACTAGAGAGCCCACGGTTCCTCTGTCGGGGGGAGAGAAACCAGGGCTGGGGTCCACTCAAAGCAAAAGAACCTAGAATTAGCCCACGGTGGGGAAACCAATCTTTACCCTGCCAAGTACGCTCGGGGTCAGTGCTGTGGGATGCTCATACCAGCTTCCTAGTGCTGGTTTCAAAGATGCTGGAGGCAAACATGTCATGGGTGCTTAAAGAAGGCAATTGCATCAATATTTAGGCAGGTAAATAAGTGGCCCCATTCCCAGAGGTGCTGAGCACCCGCAAAATCAGGTGTCTTATTCCAGGCCTAAATGTGCATCTAGGCACCCACATTTGGAAATTTCATTATTTTTTGGCATGACTCCAAAGCACAAAGGCCATCGTCATCACCTACACAGCGCTCTTCATCTTCAGAGCACTTGGCGGACATTTATCATCGCAACAAACCAACGGGGTAGGTAAATATCAGGATCCTGTTTTACAGATGGGGAGACTAAGGCAGAGTGGGTGGAAATAACTTGCCCAAGGCCTCAGAAGGATCAGAGATTAACTCACGAGTTTCTAACCCCCATCTTTGCTCAGATCACTAGCCCAGCTCGCGTAATGCCATACATCCTGGCTCAATTGTAATTCTCTTGTTGTGAGTTTCTAATAGCCCCTGAACATTGTTTGAATGAAATATTTATGGCTGTTGGTGAGCATGGAGTTAGGGTTGCCAGGTGTTCGGTTTTTGACCAGCACGCCCGGTCGAAAAGGGACCCTGGCGGCTCCAGCTGCATTACATGCCCTGGCGGCTACCCCGTGCTCTGTCACCCATTGCCGGCACCAGGAGTTTGAGGTATCCCCGTTTCCTAGTGCTGCAAGGGGCTCTGGGAATGGGGCTGCTGTATGGCCTCCCAAAGCCCGCACCCCCTCCCACATCCCAACCCTCTGCCCCAGCCCTGAGCCCCCTCCTGCACTCTGAACCCCTCATCCCCAGCCCTGAGTCCCCTCCTGCACCCCAAACCCCTCATCCCCGGCCCACCCCAGAGCCCACACCCCCAGCCGGAGCCCTCACCCCTGCCACACCCCAACCCCCTACCCCAGCCTGGAACCCCCTTCCACACCCTGAACCCTCATTTCTGGCCCCACCCCGGAACCTGCACCCCCAGCCCAGAGCCCATACCTCTTCCCACACCCCAACCCCCTACCCCAGCTTGGAGCCCCCTCCCACACTCCGAAACCCTCAGCCCCACCCTCCAGCCCGGTGAAAATGAGCGAGTGAGTGAGGGTGGGGGAGAGTGAGTGACGGAGGGAGGATGGGGTAAGTGGGGATGGGGCCTCGGTGAAGGGGCAGGGCCTCAGAGAAGGGGTAGGTTCTCAGGGAAGGGGTGGGGCAAGGGACGGGGCAAGAGTGTTCGTTTTCTGCAATTAGAAAGTTGGCAAGCCTAGATTACATACAGAAGGTGTGTGTGTGTGTGTGTGTGTGTGCGCGTGCCTGTATGGCTATGTGTGTATGTGTCAAGTGTACACGAAAGAGCGAATGTGAATTGTGTCTGCACATGCTGGAGGCTGTATGTACATACAGTATATTGTTTGACACCAGCACATCTTGTAAATATTACAGACGTTGTTCACTCCAGAAATAATTCAGGTTTTATCAGAACTTGCCAGGAGAATAGGTGAGGCCTAATTCTCATTTTCATTAAGGCCCTTTTACACTGAAAGGGACCTTAGTGTAAATGAGAATCAGGCCCTCAGTGTTCCTGAGAACTGTGACGTGTGTGGTTGCGATAGCAATGCTATCATGCTCCATGTGTGTGACAGTGAGTGGGGGAGTCTGGAATCTGACACACAATTGCCTGCTGGAAGCCAGAGCTGCCGTTTAAGCTTGGTAGCGCTCTGTGGTCCTGGATGAGAGCAAGGATGGGTTCAGCTCCTGAATTTGAGCCATAAGACCCCTTGCAACCAACAGAGCTACTGCCTGACAACATCCAGGCTACATCTGCACTGGGAGCTAGGGGTGTGATTGTGATTCATTTGCTGATGCTCTTGGTTTTTCATCTGCTGTTGAGCCTTGTTACTCCCTGAACTACTCTGACCAAGGCCTGGCAGCGGCCTGTCTCTGTGACGGCAACGGGGGAGAGTGGACACTGTTAATTAGAAAATAAGACACCTAGGCCCTGCCAAGTCACAGTTCATGAAGTTAAGATTTCATATTCATTAGCTCTGCAGTGCTTGTTCACCAGGAAGATGACTCCTTGATTTGTAACCTCACTTCAGGAGGGTGCTAAAACACTACCACATAACCCTACTGCCACAATAAGCACCCACGGCACCAGAAATGGAGTTAGCAGGATGATGGTCAGAGGTGAGGGAGGGCCAGGTGGACATTTTACTGAGGAGACTCAGCTGTTCGTGAGTTTCCAGTCCTGCAGTAAATCCTCAGGCCTTTGGAATTCAGCTGCTTCCTTCTTAGCAATGGTTTCCTCTCCTCGCTTTACTGAGATGGGTCGCTCTGGAAGGAATGGACAAAGCATAAGTATGACGCAGAGGAATGGAGCTGCGCCCAGGAGCCTGCTTTACCTTCCACACGATTCAGACAATCCACTTGATTTTCTGCGAGGTATTGGAAGGAGCCTGTTCTAGGGACAGCATAGGGTTGGGTGCACCACCCAGATGCTCAGGTACTGGGGTGATGGGGTTCTGAGATCACTGTCATGAGCGTGGGATGAATGGAAAGAAAGAAAGAAAGAAAGAAAGAAAGAAAAGCTTGGATAAAATATCAACACTCCTCCCCCATTCAATCTTCACCCATTTTAGAACTAAACCATGATTGATCTTCAAAAGTGGAGAGACGCGCATAGGTGGGAGAGTGGGTCAATGAAGAAGAAGAAAAGAGAACTGGTGGTGGGAGTGGAGAAGAGCAGAAATGCAGCATCAGAGAAAGGAGATAGGAACTCTGCATCCCCTACAGCTAAGGTGGCTGGTGCGTTCACTTGATGCCAGAATATGGACTGGGCCTGGAGGGCAGGTTGCCCTATAAGGTACCTCTGTGATGTTATCCTGGGCCATTAAGGACCTCACTGGAGCTGGCAAATGGGGACGGGAAGATGGATTGGATTTGCTGGAAAGGAATGTAGAGTTGAAAGCACTTCCTCTGCTTCTGGGCCCAGAGGTTTATTTTGAAGCTCTCTGGCCTGTGTTCAGACTAGACGGTCCCAATGGTCCCTTCTGGCTCTGGAATCTATGAATGAATCTATGAATTTGGGAGCTCATTGTTAACATGAACACAGTGCAAATGTGACAACCTACCTGCCCCACATGAATCATCAGATGAGTTTGGATTTTCAGCACCACAACACAGACCTTTACCACTTGACTTAAAGGAGTAGCTTCATTAGCTGGTAGCAGGAATAGGCTGTTATCCTCTAATGGCCTAGCCCCTAGCTGGGGGAGTTTGACACACCCTGTGCTAGGATGGGTAACACTACCAGGCTGTGTTTATTTCAGCCCCAGAGCCGTCTCACGGATAGGAGAAGATCGCAAAAGAGGGACTATCAGATAATGAAATAAGCGTCTGAGCTACAGGATGAGTTTGGCAGGATCCTTTATGCTAATCAGGTTTCAGCTCTCTTTCGTTCCATCGTCCCGATGACATCGCCTCACTCTGGGGTTCAAGCCTGAGACATAATCCTCCTAACAACCCCTTTGAAACACCACACCAGGAACAGCAGCATTTGAACAGGACCAAAGCCTGGAGAAAAGGGACTCCTGAGTCCTCACTAAGCACCTCTGTGGGTGTCAAGCATTCCTCACCCCCTCCCAAGGACTGTGGGTTGGGAGGGCCGGACAGTCAAGGCAGAGCTGCTAATCTGCAAACACTTGCTGTCCTCCTGGGGGCACAGAAAAGGCACACATCTCGCTGCTTCCTCATTCAGCAACATTGCCCAGCAGCCCTCCTCAGCCACGGGGCAATGACCCATGAGAGATCTGGGCCGGGCGACGCTGACAGGCACAGGGGGCACGTGCTCCTTCACGGGATGGGTAGCGCAGCCAGCCAGGGCCTGCGGCTGTCCCTTCAAATCAGATCAAGGGGAGGCGAAGGAGGTGGTGAGATGCAGCCCCCTAACGAGCAATGAGTAGTGACTCTGACGTGTCTCACACCAAGCCAGCGGGGCTGCTCAGCGGCGTTTGTGACTGGCGCTGCTGCCCTGGAGGAGCCCTGGATAAAGACATCTCCCATTTCCTTCCCCTCTCTCTGCCTGCCTCGATCCCTCCCCGACACTCATGGCAGCATGATGAGCCCCGGGTCATGACAACATTAATTACTCCCGCTACACGCAGCTTGGCTCTGTTCCGGTTCCTTCATGGGGAGGATGGAGGCCTTTCAAAGAGGGATGATGAATTTGACTCATCAGTGGGGCTGGAGGGAGACCCCTCTGAGCAGGATGGTGCTGGACTGCCTCTGGTGGGGATTTTCCTTCCTGCGTTCCACGTCCCTGACCCCTCAGTGGTGGGGCCATTGTGCCCCACATCCTTTCTTCATAGGAAGTTATACAGGAAGCGTGAAAAAGCTCAGCCGTGTGCACAGGGCTACCACAACGTAAGTCCCATGCGAGTGGTGTTCAGGGTTTGTGCTGACTGTCTCAACAGGACAGAAGCAGGAGTGGATAGTTCATAGGAATTAATAACCAAAGGAAAGGGATAAATAACAACACTTTAACTAATGCTACCAACCTAAATGAATCTGCTGGGCTGCATGTGTGCCGTGGCCCTCTTCTGGATCGAATCAGCACTGCTCATCTGTGTGTCAGTCCCCTGTACTACTGGCAGGTAGTGGAGATTCTCCAGAAGCAGAGGCATCTGAGTTGCTAGCCACGTTGTCACCATAAAGTTCTGAACCATCTCATTGTGCAGCACAAAGACAATCTCAGTGTCCTGAATGGCATAGATTTTTTCCCCATGATACTTTTGCTTTTTTCATAGTGTCTCCTATCCAAGGCTTGCAAAGCATTATACAGATATGAATGAACTAAACCTCCCAGCCTGGCAGGTAAGTATTATTATCCCATTTTACACTTGGGGAAACAGAAATGCTCGGGGACTTGCAAAAGACCATGGAGTGAATCCTTGGCAGGGTTGGAATTCAAACTCAGGAGTTCCTGGTTACCCAGGATGCAGGCATTTATACTGTGTTCATCACCACTTATATGGGCCAACCCTGAACTCAGCCCACTAGACCACACTACCGCTGGATAGAAAACCCCAGTGCAAAGTGGTCTAGGTACAACCGCGGGAACTACATTCAGACAGGCAGAAGTCATTCATCCTGGATTTGGTTATAGCTGGTGCTGCCATCAGATCTTTGTCATCTCTGAGACGTGACTCTAGAGAGCAGCTGTCAAATCCAGTCCAGCGTACGGTCTAACAGAGCAGTGGTTAAAAGCTGCTGGCTCTTGTTCACAGTAAAAACCCTGGACACATTTGTCAGGTTCCTCCCGGCTTGTAGCACCAAGTGCTGAGGGGACTGAGAAACTGACCAACAGAAGGGCCCAGCAAGGATGGAAGCATCCCCATATAAGGGGCTCTTGGTATAGCAGGGAAATGTACAACTCAAGAGCACTTTTCATAGTAACTTCCTGATCCCGTTGTTGCCTGCCCTCTTGTAAGCACTATTTTCCCAGCATGCTTTTCTAGGGACTGCTCCTTTAAATGCAGCAGAGCCAACCAGCTGCAGGCTTAAGAAAGCTGTTTTACAGCCAGGCACTGCTTCTTCAGTTCAAGTTGGTAAGTCCCTTGAATGCCTTTGATGGTTTCCAATTCCTTTTCTTGTTAATATTGCTGAGCAGAGAGCACATTCCCCCAGAGCTCTTCTCAGATGGTTGGGGGGGAGGAGAGACCCCAAAACCAGTAGGTTGGACACACCCTGAGCTCCAAAACCTGTAAAGGACAAGGCCTTTGTTCCTGTATTTCCATTCCTGCATAAGCCACAGGAGCCTGGCGTATCCAAACGCTGGCTGAGGAACTTGTAGTACTGCATATTTCCAGATAAAAGTCCTTCAAAGCATTCTTCCCCAGTTGAAATCCAATTTCCTGGGGTTACAAAATCCAGGACGTTTGCATAGGACTACTGCAATGTAAATCAAGTACCAGCATGCAGCTTGCTCTCCCTTTCCCCTTCCAACACAGCCATCCATCCATATACATACACACCAGGTTTATACACACAAGTACCCCCATTTGCATGCAAATACGCGACATTCATACATGGCACATTTGCCTACACACACACCCTATTCATGCAAACACACTGTTGTCACTCTTCCCATTCCCACCCCCACTACAGATAACACCCAGGCAAACACAGTCCCCTGCTTTCATTTCCAACAGCATATGCTATGACACCAGCAAGAACGCAATGCGGCTCTAGAACACTAGGATAAAAGAAAAGCAACCAAAATTATAATATAAAATGGCTTTGGTTAGAAAGTTCTTCTCTTTTAATGTGAGGACACACGTTTGGAATGTGCTTTATCCTATCTGCAATGTAAGGATGTTTAAAGGGACATTGTAGTGTCTACCAACTCAGGCCCAGAATGTAGTGGGGTTTTGTGTGTTTGCTTTTGGAGTGGGGTGGGGTTATTAAACCTAATGAAAATGCCTTGGGGGTTGAAAGGGTGACTTCACCCTTCTTCTTAAAGGTTATGAATGAATCTACCCACGGCGGCATTGTGCTAGGTTGTGCCGGAGAGCTGGAAAGTGAAACTATATACCACTATGAAACTAACCAGTCTAGTTTGAAGGTCAGAACTGAGCAAAATGCAAGAATTAAACAAACATAATAAATGGTGAAAAATACATTACCAAAGATTGTAGAGATTCTATCAATCTGTCTATTTGTGTCTCTAATTATAGATAATACAATTATCTCTGTGGTATCTGAACACAAAACTTAACATTTTCATTCTCTGTGATATTATTGGTGCCAGAGATAAGGAATCTTTATTTAATTGCTTGACATTCATAGTGACAGGGTCTCTTTCAGCAGATTGAAAATCTCCCCCAAAGCTGGTGTTTGTTAGCTGGTTTATTTATAGATCCTACATTATTTAGGAAGCGTGGGGTTTTTTTCCTCTCTGGTTTCTGCTTTTCTGCCTCCTGTTTGCTGCTTTTGAGTTCCCTCCCACAAGCTGCACGGGAATAATTTTTTTTTTTTTTATCCTTGACATTTTGCTGTTTAACTTGATCATGGCTTAATACGAACTGCCAATCAATCACTGTGTGTGACAGTCAAATCCAGGATGGCTGTCTGAGCTAGTAAGCTTGATGGCATTTCTGCGGTTTGTCTGTCTGTAACGTGGTAGCTTTTTCATGCCACATCCGATGAATTCCAGGATTTCAGGGAACATTCTAGGCCAGAATCCTATTGATCTGGGGAGAAACTGGGGAGACGGCGAGCCCCTGCCATCTGTTTAGTACAGCCACAGCTTCAAGCTCCTTTGCAGTTATCTATGGATCAAATAACTGGTTGCTGGCTCCCCTTAACACCCTCCCCTAACGAGACAGCAGTCTCATCTCAGCCCATCCTCCCAATAGAGTTTAATATGTTGACACTCTGAATGGCTTATCCTTCCTCCCAGATCAATAAAAATTGTGTGTGTGTGGGGGGGGGGGAATTAAGGGAGGGCAAGAAGGGCATTCACACAGCCCCTGGCATGGGGAAGAAGAATGATATAGAGGAGGAGCAAGGCACACAGAAATCCTGGTGTGGGGGAGATTGGGAGATCCTGGTATGGAAGAGAGGTGGGAATGCAAGGGAACATAGAGCCCTTGCCATGGTGGAATGGGAACGGGGGTTGACACAGAGCTGCTGGCAGGATGGATGTTGGGGAAGTTGCACTGAAGTGAAGGCAGATCGGAGGGGGCCACACAGCGAGCTTGCTGGGGGAATGGCAGGAGGCCAGGAGACCCTGATGTGAAATGATCTCAGCCTGCCTAAGCTGCCTAACCATTGCAGGGAAAGGATCTGCACCTCTCATGGTTGCTGCATTAACCTGTACTTCCCCTGAGGGCTGCAGGACAGGCACCTTCTAGAAGGATGTTGGCTGGCAAGTTCTCGGGGGATTTTCCCCATTGTTATCTCCATGGAGCAGTCCGCACTGCTATGTGTGGATCGGGGGTGCTGGAGCCCCAGGTGACAAACTTCAAACTTCAGCAGGAGCCGTGGCCAGTTCTGCAGCAGGCATAAGGAACAGGGAGCCTTACTCTGTCTACACTGCAATTAAACACCCGTGGCTGGCCCATGCCAGCCAACTTGGGCTTGGGCTAAGAGGCTGTTTTAATTGCTGTGTAGATGTCCAGGCTGGTGCTGCAGCCTGAGCTCTGGATCCCTCCCACCTCGCAGGGTCTCAGAGGCAGGGTTCCAGCCCGAGCCTGACCATCTACACTACCCTTCAACAGCCCCTTAGCCTGAGCCATGCGAGCCCGAGTCGTGCCAGCCGTGGGATTTTAATTGCCGTGTGGACGTACCGTTAGTTCTCTCCATCCCGCAGAGGGGTTGGGCTGACACGGACCTTCCTCTCAGTCAAAAATAGAGCGAGCTTAGGGCGAAGGGGACAATCAGAAGTAGGTTTGGCACCCAGGGGTGATTTAGTTGGAGATTGGTCCTGCTTTGAGCAGGGGGTGGGACTAGATGACCTCCAACCCTGATATTCTAGGATTCTATACTACAGTTTCCCATTGTTTGGTTCTGTGAGTCGGGCAGGTCCCTATCCTGTCATCGCTGGTGAATGAAAGACAAATGTGACTTCGGTCACAAGTGACATGAGTTTGGCAGTCTCTGTCTAGAGGACACTGCATGTTTGCCCAAACTGCCACTTGTTGTAGATTGCCAGAATTCAAAGGCAAGGCCTGGCATGGGAACGGGCAGGTGAAGGTGACTCACTACCATGGAGATAGCACCTTAAAAATACACGATTGAGCGGCAGAGTCAGTGTTATGTGAGAGGAGGGGGCGTCATGTCGGAGCAGCAGGGAGGCGGAAAATTAATGGCTGAGATACATCGGAAGAGCTGCAAGGGAGGCTGCATATCAGCGCACGGTGCGATGGAAGGGAGGAGGGGGCAAAACTGGAGCGAATTCATGGCATAGCAGCGTCAGCGATCAACGGCAGTGGCTCTCTGGATGAAAGGCTAAAAGAGCTAGGTACACAGAGATTGCCTGAACAGCAAGCAGTGGGTGACTAGACCTCTACTGCTACCGCAGGGATCGGTTCTGGGTCCAGTTCTGTTCAATATCGTCGTCAATGATTTAGAGAATGGCACAGAGAGTCCACTTATAAAGTTTGCGGACGATACCAAGCTGGGAGGGTAAGATTAAAATTCAAAATGATCTGGACAAACTGGAGAAAGGGTCTGAAGTAAATAGGATGAAATTCAATAAGGACAAATGCAAAGTACTCCACTTCGGAAGGAACAATCAGTTGCACACATACACAGTGGGAAATGACTGCCTAGGAAGGAGCACTGCGGAAAGGGATCTGGGGGTCAGAGTGGATCACTAGCTAAATATGAGTCAACAGTGTGACGCTGTTGCACAAAAAGTGAACATCATTCTGGGATGTATTAGCAGGAGTGTTGTCAGCAAGACACGAGAAGTCATTCTTGTGCTCTACTCCACGCTGATTAGGCCTCAACTGGAGTATTGTATCCAGTTCTGGGTGCCACATTTCGGGAAGGATGTGGACAAATTGGAGAGAGTCCAGAGAAGAGCAACTAAAATGATTAAAGGTCTAGAAAATACGACCTATGATGGAAGATTGAAAAAATTGGGTTTGTTTAGTCTGGAAAAGAGAAGACTGAGAGGGGACATGATGACAGTTTTCAAGTATGTAAAAGGTTGTTACAAGGAGGAGGGGGAAAAATTGTTTTTCTTAACCTCTGAGGATAAGACAAGAAGCAATGGGCTTCAATTGCAGCAAGGGAGGTTTAGATCGGACATTAGGAAAAACTTCCTGTCAGGGTGGTTAAGCACTGGAATAAATTGCCTGGGGAGGTGGTGGAATCCCCATCACTGGAGATTTTTAAGAGCAGGTTGGACAAACACCTGTCAGGGATGGTCTAGATAATACTTAGTCCTGCCATGAGTACAGGGGACTGGACTAGATGAGGTCCCTTCCAGTCCTATGATTCTATGATAACTGAAGTGTGCCAATGCAATGAATGGTGGCTAATTATTGAGGGTGGCACAAGGTATCGAGCTAACAGCAATGGGATGAAATTCAGAAGAGAAGCGCTTAGGCTAGTTATCAAGAGAGGCCTCGTGACAGTGAGATCTGAAGGTGTGGAGCCCAGCTTCGGTGGTGTCCACTGCACGCGCTGCAGGGGTCCGTCCATCTGTTAGGGGCCTTAGATTGGGAAAAGTGTCCCCAGGGGCGTGGTGACAGTCCCATGGCCTGACCAGTTTAAAAGCAGATGGGACAAAGCTCTAGCAAAACAGGTGGTAGGGAGCAATCCAGCTTTGGTCTCTGGGAGGTGACGGAAGGACCTGTGGGGCTTCCCAGTCCACCGGTAGCTTCCATAGTTCTAAGTAGGGCTCCGTGCAGCATGCAATTCTCCTGAGCATCAGCGCTAACGTCTACGTACCAAGCAATGCTGAAAACAATCAGAAGGAGGGTAGAGCTTCTTGGGCACTTGTGAGGTGAAGGTAGTAAAGGGGTGACTTGTTCTGCTGGCACATCCTGGGATGGTAGCAAACCCCCCAGTCCGAAATAATGTCACATCAATTAACTATAAGGCCTGTCCAATGCATTTACTATAATACACATAATTAACAGGGAGAGCTCCCAGATGCCCCTGTCAAAATCAAGGCCCCATTGTGCTGGGCACTGCACAAGCATCTGCTGAGAGACAGTCCCTGCCCTGGAAGAGCTTAGGAGAATGTAAACAGACAAAGGACGGGAGGGGAACAGAGGTGGGGAATGACATGCCCAAAGTCAAGATAGCATGTTAGAGAACCAGGATTAGTAACCTTGTCCTCTTGGTCCACAGCCAGTGCCCCATCCACCAGACCCTGCTGTCACCTGTGAGATGTATAGCTGTCAAATAGGCCTTGATTATTGTCCATAACTCTAGTTCCTTCTGCCTCTCGAATCTGAAAAGCTGATTTATCACAATGACAAGGTAGATTGCAGTTGCCCACCTCTGTTTCTCCCCAAACAGGGCCTGCCTCATTCTAAACTCCACCTAGAAACTGAGCAAAACAGAGCTCCACACCGTGTGAGACACTTTGTCTAAGGAATCCCAGATAAGCTAAACTTGAAGTTTCTCTTCCCCCAGGAACACAAATGGAGATGTCTAAATAAAAGGATTGTTAGTCATTTAGACAAGGATCTCACAATTTACATACGGATCAAATGTGGGTCTCTCTGCGTGGGCAGTGAGAACCCCCAAAAGGTTGACCAAGGAACACCCTGCTTTCCTATGCAGAGTGACCCATTTAATCCTGAGAGTGAATCAAGTTCCAGAGGTGGGTAGGGAAGCTTAAACCAGTTAGAAATAGCTTGCTGTGTTAGTTGGGTTAAGTTTCCTGATTCAAGTCCAATTCACCTGTTTTCACCCCAAATTAGAAACTGTACGTTTGTCTGCCTATGAATCAAACATGCTGTCTCTCTATATGTGGGGATGATGTCTCTGGTGCATATAGTAAGTGCCGAACGATGTGAAATGAAAGGTACTGGATATAATCAAAGAATGTATGGACTATGTCCACGACATTAGAGGAATTATAAGGGATTTTCTTTTCTCAACAAATGATGGTTGCGCTCTAGAAGTGATGTGAATTGTATAGCACCAGCAGGACAAGGAATATTGAAAGATATAAACACCTAACATTGAAATATGACAAGAAATCCCTTTAAAAGGCAGGGAATTGCAATTACTAGTCTGGATAATAGAGAAATACAATCCTTGAAATGAATAAAACATAAAAAGCCTCAGATAAAAAATACCTTCGATCCTTTTATGACACACCCACACCATCTAGTAGATATTGACAGAAGCAGGCAAGAAACTGCAAGAGCTGAAATCCAAGAGCTGATTGCCAAGTGTCCAGTAGGAAATTAGAGGGTTTCCCTCTCTAACCATCCCTGAAAGCAAGTGATAAAACTGAGATCACCATATGAGAAGCTGGAGACTCCAGAAGAGCTGTCCTGTTGAGATTTCATTTCTGAGATTGTGTTTCTCTTTGTGTTCTTTAATAGAAGTAACTAAAAGTTCCCTGGTTGAATCTACGCTCTTTTTAGTGCAGGGGTAGGCAACCTCTGGCACGTGTGCCAAAGGCGGCACGCGAGTTGATTTTCAGTGGCACTCACACTGCCCGGGTCCTAGCCACCGGTCTGGGGGGCTCTGCATTTTAATTTAATTTTAAATGAAACTTCTTAAACATTTAAAAAACCTTATTTACTTTACACACAACAATAGTTTAGTTATATATTATAGACTTATAGAAAGAGACCTTCTAAAAACGTTAACATTTATTATTGGCACGCGAAACCTTAAATTAGAGTGAATAAATGAAGACTCGGCACACCACTTCTGAAAGGTTGCCGACCCCTGTTTTAGTGAGACCCCAAGGAACCATATTTTGGATTTTTACCCAGTAATCCTAAATGAGTTTTTCTCCTTTGCCAGTCCAGGTAAATTGGCCTTTGAGATCCTCAAAGAATAACAGTCAGCAATTGCTTGGATGTTTCAAACTAACCAGTTTCAAACCAAACACTAAGAATAGCAAGGACTGCAATCCGAAAAGTGCTTCGAAGCAAGGTGCAGCCTCACTCCTCGGAGGATTACTTAAGTCACGTCTACGCTACCGGCTAAATCGGCGCTGCTGCGATCGATGCAGCGGTGTCGATTTAGCGGGTCTGGTGAAGACACGCTCGACCTAAGTGACGGTGACTTCAGCTAAAATCCACGCCCCAGAGTGATGTAGTTATACCGACCTCACCCCTGGTGTAGACAGAGCTATGTCGATGGAACAGCTTCTCCGGTCAACATCCGTATTGCCTCTTGGGAAGGTGGATTAACTAGCCGAAGGGAGAGGTGTCGCCCATGGGTTTAGAGCGTCTTCATTAAAGCACTACAATGGCACATATGTAGCTACCGCCACTCGGTGGGGGTGGTTTATTATGTCAACGGAAGAACTCTCTCCTGTACAGTTTTGCCACTGTCAGGTCTCTTGTGTAGACATAGCCTGAGCTAGCGTTCCCCCATCTCAATAGAAGGGGTTATCGTCATTAATTCCATTCAAATGTTGGCAATAACTTCGAACTGGCACGCCTCGTTTGGTAGATTTCAGCTGTCAAATCTAGCTGACACTTCAGCAAATTCATAACGTTGACTCCCCATCTCCGCGTACACTCCCATTGTGTTTATCTTGGTTTACTGACGTTCTGCGTGTGTTCAGGACTGCTCTGGAGACTGGAGAGGGGGCGGCTTGCAACAAGCCCTCCTCCCCCCACATCCCAAGAAGACTCCTCTGTGTTTTAGGGACTCCAAATCCCAGATTTGTGCTGCATCAGCACACGTTGGAGATAAAATCGCTGACTCACCTGTGTTCTGCAGTTGGATTAAGGGGTTCCACACCCAGCGATCATCTTCAGCAATAAGACCTTCCTCCTTCAGACTCCAGCAACATCAAATATGCCCATGTAACAGAACCAGACCCTGGGCAGTGATGCATCGAGTGGAATACAACGTCAGTGGCAATTTCTCAAGCTGCAATCCACTTCCAGGGGGAGGTGCCTTTGTTATGGAAAATGCATCCAATAATGAGCAACCTCTAGAAATCTACAGGATCCTGCTAGGAGGAGCTGTAGGGTTAAGGCCCTCTGAGATTACGCCGCAAGATAGCCTGCTCCTTTTCGGCTCACCTGGATCTGAAGGAGGCGAGAGCAGCAGGGTTGGTGTATGGGGGATCTGCAGATTCACACCAGATGCCTCGTTAGTTTGACTATCTCCATACGGTTTTTAGGCATATGTTACCCCGCCTGAGAACACAGCTCAGGAAATGTGGAACAGACGGTGATAATCATAGAGCATGTTGTGGGATGACAGTTAATTTGAATAAGGTGAACAAGCTTTGGGGAAAGGGTTCAACCCCACCCAAGGATCGGTTCTCAGCCTTAAAGCTTGCAGCCCTCTGTGTGGGGGAGAAATCATGAGACATTTGCAGAGCATTTAACAGAACCTTTTCAAAATGCACAACCCCCTTTGAGATCCACCCTTCCTTGCTGCAAATGGAACACACTGTTAACCAGGAGATGAAGATAAAACAGGGCATGTGATGGAAACCATAAAGCTTATGATGTGCAGATATTGAATTCCACCCCCATGTGGTGGGGGTGGCGACAGGGGTCCATGCTCACAATCTTATCTCATTCCTGCTAAGGTTTATGTGTGGAAGTCCTAGAAGTGCTACCTTTCTTCACTGATCCTGCAGCAAAAAACTGTCGTACGATGACAACTGTTATATCACTACATCATTGGTGCCCAGAGACTGTTAGTGGGTGTCTATTGATCTTTCATTCTATCTTAGGGTTTATACTACCATCCATCCCCATGGTAGCCGATTGCCTTCCATGTCATATGAATAGCAGAGTCCCTCTCATGGACTTCAGGCAGCGTCTGGCTCACCATCCTTTTTGGATTAAAAGCTCTGTTTGGGTTAATCCTTATTTTTTGTTAGAAATCGGCTGAGTGATATAAAAGCTAATGCTGCATTATGACAGCATCACACTGCGATGCGATGGCACAGCGTGTGAGAGGCCGATGCATCGTCGTGGTCTGATTCTAAATTACCAGCTCAAATGGCCAAGGCTTTTTCACCGTAACCAGCCTGTAGTTTATCCTAAAGAAATGCCATAATAAACCAGCAGCCCTTTGAGTGGCCGATCCTGTTCTACCCAAAGAGCTGTTTCCATATCAGAGCCTGATCTGAATCTAAACTTTCCAGCTGGCTTTTACCTGGGTCATGAGCTGAACTGAAACCCTGGAGCCAAACACCCCAGAGCATTGGGGAGCTGAACTTTGCAACCTGGGCTGATCACTGTTAAGAAAGTTGATGCAACAGCCCATGCAGTAGCGGCGCCAGCTCTTCCGGCGCCCTAGGCGGCGGAAGGTCCCGCCCCCGAAATGTCGCCCCCAACAGCGGCGGCGGAAGGTCCCGCCCCCAAATTTCTACGGGCGGCCGGGGCACCGGCGCCCCCAAAATAGCAGTGCCCTAGGCGACCGCCTAGGTCGCCTAATGGGTTGTGCCGGCCCTGAGCCCATGCACTAGGGTAGAGCCAGATTCTGAAAGCTAAAGATGTAGACAGATGCCTAGTGGGATTTTCAGAATGCCTCGGCTTGCTAGGGTGGGAAGCTCTCAAGCAAGGATGGAATTATCTCATCTATAGCAAGTGGAGAACCTGAGCCAGAACCTCCTTTGTGGTCAGTTAGGCCTTTAGCTTGCTGTGTGCCTTCCCGCTCCCCATTCACTCCCAGCCCAAGCCTTTTAGGGTATGTCTACACTGCATTAGACACCTATGACTGGCCCATGCCAGCTGGCTCGGGCAAAGGGGCTGTTTAATTGCAGTGCGGACTTTCGGGCTCGGAGCTCGAGGACCCTGCGAGGTGGGAGGGCTGCGTAGCCCTCTGCTGGTGTTGGTTACCAGGTTCTTGCAAGAAGCAAGGCCAGCCCCCTTCTGCTGCCCCTGATCAGATGCTCTCTGGGGTGGGCAGGGCTGGGCTGGGCTGGCCCACCTTACAGCTTCTGTGGACTGAAGGTGCCTTGGAGAAGGCAGGGCAAGACCATTCACTTCCTCCCATCACTGATATTGTTGCTGGCCATTCCCCAAGGCAAGCAGGCTGATCCTGCGCCATCTCTCATGCACTTCACAGGCCATGCAGATGCTCTGCTATCATCTGTTGTTCCTAAGGCCTGGGCTGCAGCCTACACCAGTGTCTGGTCTGGTACCAATCTGGTGTGAGGATTGCTGCTGGCTGATACTCTTTGGTGACAAACCCTGGGATCCACAGATCCACTGTTAATCTGCAGCTGACGCAAGTATCATGGATACAGACCTTTCCCACACCCTTTCCAGCAGCTCGGTAAACTTTCAGCTGGGTATCACGAAAGACAGGCTGGGGCTGTGGACTCCGGTTCTGAACTCAAATCCAAGAGCCCTTAGTGTCAGAGGCAGGTGGGTTTGCATCCAGTGTCCCAGTTGGGGCTGATCTCACCAGTCATCGCTGCCCTGGGACCCTGGCAGCTTCCGAGCCACTTCCGATGGTTCTGTTGCCTCCCTGTGAATGTTGTGTCTCTGTTTTACACCCCCCTGTAGGAGCCAGGTGCTGAAACATAAATGGCAGCATTGGCAAAGAAAGTCAGCAAGCTCCATTTCGGAGCACGGCGCAGGCACTGTATCCATTTTCTCGTCCGTGGATTTCAGTGGCTCTCGGAAGGGGGCATTTCATTTTTAATGGCACAGGCCGAGCGATTGCGTCTCATCTTTTCAGAAGAAGAGTCCGTCCCCCCGGCCCCCACTCACATGAACAGCAAGAAGGTCTGTGAAA
Source organism: Platysternon megacephalum (assembly GCA_003942145.1). Lineage (NCBI taxonomy): Eukaryota > Metazoa > Chordata > Testudines > Platysternidae > Platysternon > Platysternon megacephalum. Next base: position 14,516,177 of record QXTE01000014.1, on the reverse strand, counting down.
CCTGCATTCCCTTGCATTTGCACATTACATTTTCTGTCCATCATCTGTTATGTAAACACATAAGCAGGCCTGGAATAAATTCAGTGTGGTAATCAGCGGCTCTTGACAGCCTCGGCAGAGACACTGAGAGAGTGGGTATATGTGTCTAATAATAATAACCACACAGTTTAAAGCACTTCACAAACATTAATTAATCCTTTATAGCACATTGTGGGCTTGGGAACCTTATTCCCATTTTTATAGATGGGAAACGGCAAGCGAAGTTAATTAGTAATTTACTCAAATCCACAAGGAATCAATGGCAGACCTGGGATGTGAACCCAGGTCTCCCAGCCCTGTGCTGAAGCCCTGGAAATACTGCCTGTCACAAATCAGATTTATCTCAATAGATTCGATGCCCATCATCAAAAAGCCGCTGAGGGTCTGTGTGTTGAAATCAATGAGAATCAATGAGCACTCAGGCCCCATGCACAGAGGGATGAGGTGAAAGACTGTCCATCAAGTACCTGAGTCCAACATAACTGAGGGCTTTACATGTTAATAGTAGTCATGGCTAGTTCCTGCAAAGGATGTCATTTGAGATGGGGATGCCTATTTTCTGGGTACTGCACCGTTACATTCCTGAGAGGATTGAATCCTTATTTCCAGTTTGACCGAAGGCCTGTGGTGGTATCAGTGACGCTCATGAGCTGTTGGAACAGCTTCCCGCAGGATGTGGTGGATTCTCCATCACTTTACATGGAGAAAGGCTGTCTTTGGAAAAAAGGCCACCGGTTTCTGGGTTTGAGTCAGGAATCATGGGGGTGAGGGGACGTTCTCTAGCCCATGTAATGCAGGAGGTCATGTGAGATAATCCTAATGGTCCTTCTGGCCAATACTACCTATGTATCACCAGAGATCTTCGTGGCAAACACAACAGGGCCAATCTCCAGCCTGTCTCTTAAGAGATGTGTTAGGATTTTAAATTCAGTTAGCAGATTCTCTGCTTTCCATATAAACTTGTATCACTAAATATACCCAGCGGGCCCTCTTGGGGCTCGGGATCAACCTAGCATTGAAGTCAGCAGGGCCTTCCACAAACGCTTGATTCAGGAGCCCCTGGGTGGTGACAGGAAGTGGTACAGGCTGGGACGCAAGGTTTCCCTTAGTCCAGAAGCCTCAATAAAGAACCCCCTTCCTATTCACGACACCCATGTGTGGCGGGTATCGAAGGCAGGGGGAGACTGTGCCTCCCCAAACAGCCTCGGGTGGCCATGCCCATGCTCCACCCCAGACCCCTTCTTGCTTCCTGGGCTGTACTTTGGCGGGGGGCTCTTCCCCCTTGTGGCCGGGGTCCCAGGCTGAGGCTGGGGGGCTACTGGGGGCCGGCCTGCTCTCTGGGGATGGGGGAGGGAGGCCACGCTGCTTGCCCGGCGCGTTGGGGACGGGGGGGCGTGTTGCCCACTCACTTGCCCGGCGTTTTGGGGCTGGGGGTGCTCGGGCGGCCTGGGTGTGGGGGGGGGGGGCTGGCTGCTGTGCTGGGGGGGCGGGACTCTGGGCGAGAGGGGCAGGGTGGTCCTGGACAAGGACTAGCCTCCCTGAGCCCAGGGTTCACCCACCACCCATGATGACACCCAAGTCTTGTCCCTTCTCTGCTATGAGGGACACTATCCCAGAGACACAGCCCTGCCCTGCTGACCCTCTCCCGGGAATTGGGACTTGCTGTTCGGTTCCTGCTCCCACAACAGCATAAAAAATGGCAGAAAGTGTCGCTGGAACTTTAATTATTCAAATCCGCTTTGCATAATGGAAGAAAATTCCCCAGCCCGGAGCCCGGCTCTGTGCTCAATCTGTCAGTTGAAACAGCCGCTCCTCTGCCCGGCTTATATCATTAATTAATAAGCCCCGGGACAGAGCATGGCACTCCCATGCTGCCCATGGCAGAGGGATATTTAGCACGCTCCCAGACAGCGCCGTGGCTAGCCTGCTTCGCAAGTGTGTTTTAGCTTATTGACCTCCTTGGTATTTAGCCGTGAAAACAAAGGGACGGCAAAGAAATTTAATTCTCTGCCGCTTCAAGCGTCTTATGCTCTGGCTCCTTGCGTGGCTCCGTTGCTTTAATCTGTTACACGGCGGACTGGGCTGGGTTCCACCGAAGGGCCTTGATATGAGACTAGCATGGCCCTGGGCTTGAGGCAGAGCCGGGGAGCTGACAGTGGGCAGCAGGGGTCGGGTGAGTTTCCAGAGGAAAGCAAGGCCGCTATGTGTCAGAGCAGCAGTGCCTCGGAAAAGGCTGGAAAATGTCTACAGGCACCTGCCGAGGGGAGACAGTGTAGTCTAGTGGAAAGGGCACCAGCCTGGGAGTCAAGAGACTTGGGGTCTATTCCCAGCTCGGCTGCAGACTGGGTTTGCCACCTTGGACAAGATACTCCGGTCCCGTAGGGCTTGTGTGCACGCAGTGGCTATGTCTACATTGCAATCCGTGGTGTGACTGCACCTTGGGCCGACATACCTGTGCCAGCTTTCATCTAACTAGCATGGCTGAAACTAGCAGTGAAGACCAGGCTTCAGCACGGGCTAGCAACGCAAGTACGTACCCAGGGTCCCGGTGGGCTTGTGCAGCCCCTGCTGAAGCACTTGCCAGTGCATGGATGCTGCTATTGTTAGCCAGGCTGGCTAGATTGAAGCCGCCGCAGGTATCCCTGCCTGAGCTGCGCTCACACTTCTGATTGCAGTGTGGACGTATGCACCAATTTAACTAAATGGATTTAGAAGCTGATTTAGTTTAATCAGCGCAAGCCCTACCTCTACCCCAGTGGGGACATGCCTCGGACTGGTCTGCACACAGATTTTGTTACTAGTAGAACTATTTTTGATAGGTCTGATTTTTCTTTACTTTTTTTTAAACTGGTACCGTTACACAGATACAACCTCTAGTGGCATATACTGGCATCGCTTTTCCCCCTTCTCTCACAGGAATAGCTAGACCAGTGTAAGTACATTTATATTGGTGGAACTGTAGCCCCATTAGGGGGCCTTGTACTTCGTTAACTACATGTGGCTATAAAGGTGCAGTTAACGCAGTACAACTCTTGTGTAGACAAGCCCTTCAATCAATTTAACTTAAACTGATTACAAACCAACTTAATTTATATTGGTTTAAGATGCTTTTAAACTGATTTCAGAGTGTCCACACACAGAATTGCACTGGTTTGTGTACCCCAGTTTAAAATCTCAATTTTAAACTGGTGTAATTTTGTAGGTAAGGCAGGCCTCAGTTTCCCCATCTGTACAGTGGGGTGAGTAAGCCTTAGCATCTTTCATAAAGTCTAGCAAGGCGAAAGATGGAATCAGTGCTCTTCATTGGGGCTGTGGTATCAGCACTGGCATTGTAGACAAATCAGCAGTGCCTAGATGGGGCAGAATACTCTTGTGGACATAACCCCTGTGGACGTACTAGTTGTGCCTGGAGACAGGACAGAACTTCCCTGTGGTTGTGTTAGAGATGGAGATAGGGCAGGTCACCCCTACAGGTAACAGCCGGTCTGGCCGTAGGGCAGAACACACAGATCTGCAGTTGTATATCACCAGGCGAGTTAAAAATCAGGCCGTCTGGAGTGCTGGAGCCAGCCAACAACCAGGGACTGTCTATCAGAGAGGCTGATCATCATTAACAGTATTTTCAAGTAGCTGCTGTCCCTGGAGACTAGACAATGAAGGAGGAAGTTATTCCCCCAGCTGCCAGAGCAAGGGTGTGCGGCTGCGACCGCATTCGCATGCCACTCTCCGCTTGGCTCTCTGGCTCCGGTGTACCCCAGTTCCATTGAACACGTGAGGATTCCCCCATCATGCATCCCACTTTTCACGGGTGCAACTGGCCCTCTTCTGCAAGGCGTCAACTCGCTTAGCTTGAGGAGTAGAGCAGGGCTCAGAGGTGCAATGGACACCTGGAAACACTAGAGGGCGCTTAGGGGAGGAGTAGAGCAGGGCTCAGAGGTGCAATGGACACCTGGGAACACTAGAGGGAGCTTAGGGGAGGAGTAGAGCAGGGCTCAGAGGTGCAATGGACACCTGGGAACACTAGAGGGCGCTTAGGGGAGGAGTAGAGCAGGGCTCAGAGGTGCAATGGACACCTGGGAACACTAGAGGGAGCTTAGGGGAGGAGTAGAGCAGGGCTCAGAGGTGCAATGGACACCTGGGAACACTAGAGGGAGCTTAGGGGAGGAGTAGAGCAGGGCTCAGAGGTGCAATGGACACCTGGGAACACTAGAGGGAGCTTAGGGGAGGAGTAGAGCAGGGCTCAGAGGTGCAATGGACACCTGGGAACACTAGAGGGAGCTTAGGGGAGGAGTAGAGCAGGGCTCAGAGGTGCAATGGACACCTGGGAACACTAGAGGGAGCTTAGGGGAGGAGTAGAGCAGGGCTCAGAGGTGCAATGGACACCTGGGAACACTAGAGGGCGCTTAGGGGAGGAGTAGAGCAGGGCTCAGAGGTGCAATGGACACCTGGGAACACTAGAGGGAGCTGAGGGAAGGAGGAGAATAAGATTGCAGAGCGAAGGGGTTTTGCCTGAATAAAAAAATCCAGCGTAACCTGTCTGACTGCTGCTTACTTCAGCCAAAATCCCCCCAGCCTGTCCTCCCGTGCACACTGCTGCAGCCTCCCTCTCTGCAGGAAGTAGCCCCCTCCCTGGCCCCCTTCTGCTTTTAATTTCGCTGCTTCCATTCCGAAGAGCCCCCACTGAATCAGAGGCCCCATGAGAATACGTGCGCTTAGGGGTTCCACCCCTGGATTTAGGCTGTTGAAGGAGTCCCTGTTATTTCCCTTTCTCATTTAATGCCACTTCAGTGTATCTGAGAAGGCAGATGCCCGTCTGGTGTGGTGTCTGGTGCAGATTATTACTCAGTGAGTTCCAGCTACTAGACCCACCCCTTTCCTGTGTGGCATCCAACTTCGAGATGACCACAGTCTTTCCAGTGGTGCCTCTAGCTCAGAGGTTTTTGAAGGGGGGGCATGAAAAGATTATGGGGAGGGGGGTGAGGACCTGACAGGACCAGGCTGAAGGGCAGGGTCAGCAGGGGGCTCTGGCCAGCATGAGAAGTGGACCAGACGAGGCTCTGTGCAGGGCCTTGTCGGCTGCTGGGACCAGGCTTCCTGCAGGCGTCCCTCCCCCGCTGCTGTTACAGCTGTTACCCTCCTCTGCTGGGTGAGGCCGGTGGGACTCTGCGAGCCGGGAACCGGAGGCTGCAGCCCAGGTGTACTGACCCCACTACCAGACAGAGCCCCTTACTGACCCTGGCCCTGGGGCATGGAGCCCGTCCGCTTCCCCTGCCAGACAGAGCCTGCGCAGGGAAATCAGTCGGGGCTCTGCTGAAGGGCCGGGAGGGGGCCATGCCCAGCGGGGGAGGCAGTTCTCACAGTTCCCCTCCTGACCCCCGCAGCCCTTTCAGTGCAGCCCCTTTCACTTCCCCTGCATGGGGTGTGTGTGTGGGGGAGGGGGGGCAAGGTGGTCAGGGAGCAGTGTCCCAGCAGCTGAGACCACCCACCTGCAGGCCCCTTTCACTTCCCCTGCATGGGGTGTGTGTGGGGGGGGGGGGCAAGGTGGTCAGGGAGCAGCGTCCCAGCAGCTGAGACCACCCACCTGCAGCAGGGAGTGGAAGGTTTCCCAGCTGCCACATGGTGAGTATTCCTCCACCCCCCGTGGGTTCCTGGCCCCGTGGGTTCCAGGCGCCCTGCACCCTGTTTCTTAGAAAGAGAGGAGCGCACATGGGACATGAATCTCTGAAGGGAGACTCAGCAAAAGAAGGTGGGGAACCTCTTCTCTAGCTGATGCCTCCAACCGTAAGGTATCTAGTAGGGTTTCCCCCGTGTGAGCTGTTCGCTTGCAGTTTGTTCTCCAGCCTTTAGAAGTCTTTGTGGTGTCTAGAGTATCAGTCCAGAGCGAACTCCAGTTACTGCTCATTAACAAGGTCTGTACCCTGACTAAACAGCTGAAGGGAGACACAGACTGGTGATGCAGCCCGGGGACCAGTCTGGAAACAGGAGAAATGGGCAGGTATCCAGCTGTCCATGGGTTGCAATCCCTAACTATTCACTGGCATCATAGAGTCACGTCCACAGTGTTTGCACGTACATCCCAGCTCCAGAAACTGCATTTCACGTCCCATCCATGCTCGGGAGGAGCACAGGCAGCAGGGGTCCATCAAGAACAAATACAACCTAGTCTGTTGTAGTGACAAGAATGATTAGTGGAATCCATTTTTCACCTGACAGCAGGCGCTCGGGACAGGGAGGCTTGTACGTGCCGGTAGCATCTGAGCAGAAATCAGTGGGTGGAGAACGCTATTTCAGCCTGCTGGTACCATCACTCAAACCCCCGTGCTTCAATTTCCTTTGGTCTTTATAGTACAAACAACGCTCGTACGTGTGCAGAACAGGGATAATCCTGCCAGCTGCTGGGGATGGGATTCAGACACTAGCCCTGAGCATGAGACGTGCAGCAGGCAGTCGCATTGTCCACTGGGAGAATGTGGGTCTTTGTCCCCCGCTAGTGGCTGGTCCACAGGAAAGGCTAAGAACCTACTACAGCTGCTAGATAATGGGGTTACTCCTTTAGCTCAAGTGGCAGAGGCTGAAGATCCCAGGTTCGGTTCCCACTGATGGCCTATGGTCAGGGGGTGCTACTTCTGCCTGTATCCAATGGAAGCAGAGGTGGGGGGTAGTACCTGAACTGTTCCATTGCTGTAGTCTCAGATCACCTTCCAGTAGTGCATTAAGCAACTTGACTGAGTGTATGCAGGGGAGTGTCTTGTTTTGGTAGGGTTAGTTTTTTTTAAATGTACTTGTTGCTATGTATCTGTTAGAGAAGGCAGGCCAAAGAAACGTGCCTTGCACTTGGTGTGGAAGGTGGGGAGGTTTGTGTTGTCCTTAGTGCCTCGGGTCCTTCATGACACAGTCTCGGACCGGCCTCTGAGAAAGCACTGTCTCCTGAATTACAATGAAGTGAATTACACCTGAATTATAATGAAATGCGGCCACGTCTGGGCTGGAGTGTTTCAATGCTGTAAGCAAATGCATAATACAAGAGGAATGAAGGGAGGCAGAATGGAAGTCCCGCCGCTGGAACTCTCAGGACTCGGGGGTTAACACTCAGATTCTCCTAGCCGGGGCCTTTTAATGATCAGGCCCTGAGTTTTACATCTCACTTTAAACGTGGCCCAAGACTCCTCGCTGCTCTTGGATGCCTGCCATACATCCCACCCGAGCACCACTCCATACAAGCCTTGGCGTCACGCCATGCTCTGTTACTTGCATTTCTGAATGCTGGATCCCTCGGTTCTGCCAGCTGCCCAACCCTCCTCCACAGTGCTCCTCAGCGAGGCTACTGGGCAGATCCACGTTTACAGCCCTTTAAGACGGCATTGAAACGGTGCAGACACATCAATAGTTTAAAACACTGATTCTTGACCCAATGGGTGTGGAGGCTTTCTGCCGGTGGGGCTGTGATTTTTCACGGCGGTATCAGCTGCATCTGTATGGAGAGACAGTGAGGCAGCAAAGCCTGGGGAATGAATGGAGCAGAAGTGACCCCTCAACCCAAACAAACTTGCACGCTGGACTTGTGCTTGCCTTTCGCAATAGCAAAAACTTGTTCAGATCGTTGGCTGCCAAACACGCGTCCGGAAAGTGAATCTGGTTTTTTTTCCTCAATCTATTTAGGAAGTTCAAACAGGTTTACAAATCACTGCCATGTAAATATCAAAGAGACAGCGATATTCATTACAACAATGAGCTTTGGTTTAGAGACATTATACAGTAATATTATCATCAGATCTACAGCACTAAGTGCCTCTCCATCAAGAATGGGGAACCATGGGAAAGTCTGGCCCCTGGGATGAAGTGTAGGGCTCATCAGTACTATATTAGCAGATGGGCTGGTTGCTACATGATAGAGCTGTAGCGGTGGCCTCTAGATTTGACTTGACTAAGGCCAGGTCTACACTACACACTTACTTCAATATAACTATGTCGCTCAGGGGTGTGAAAAATAGTTATACTGACCTTAACCCCCAGTGTAGACAGCACTTTAGACTGCTCGATACAGGGTTGCACCTGGTATACTGTGCATATAACCCAGGTATCATAGGCATAGACCCTGTACTTGGGGACACAGAGTCCTGCTCTTCGGAGACCACAACCCAGAGAGGTTTAGGAAACAAAAGAACCCAGCCCCACCCCTTCTTCCTGCTCCCCAGCAAAATAAAAACAAGAAACTTTGCCAAACGTAAGATTCATCTTGTATCTAAATCCTCAAGGCTGGTTTTTTTTTACACCCCCAAAAAAGTGGTACTCTCCCAAGCTCCACCCACTTCCCAAGCTCCATCTCTCAAGCTGCACCCACTCATCATGCCAGAATTAGACTGCACAGATCCTTATAACATGAATGTCCCTCTCCTTTTGTTTTGTTTTGTTTTGTTTGCATCCCTTAATCAGCTGCCAAAAATGTAAGTGTTCATGGTTATACTGTTATCATTTAGGATTCAGGGTTAACATCCAATTGAAGTGAATGGAAGCAGATAATACCTCTTTGAGCTGTTCTTTAAGGCCCTCTGCAGATTCAGGCAGATAGCACCACGGGAGCTAGAGATTAATTTTTGTTTTAATTAAAGCTTTAAACTAGAGCAAAAGGTGGCAGCCAACCTGGGAAAGCACCAAGCTACCAGAGTCCAATCTCCTCCGTACCTTGGGCTCCGTGCATAGAGCATTCAAGGCTCAGGAATAGGCCCAGTATCAATAATTTGTGTTCCCAGGTGCAATCATGGGGCCTGATTCCTCTCATTTACTCCAGTGTCAGTCAGGAGTAAATCAATAGAGTTACACCAGTGTAAATCTGCTGTAAACAAGAGGAGAATCAGGTTCCAGTGTGTCACGTTTCACCCCAGTAACTTCATTTGCAAGCACATTGTCTGGCCCTTTAAACAAGAGGGGGTTGGTGAGAATGAAATGCTCACAGACCCATCTGCTTCACAGATTGGCACCCTGAGCGCAGAAGAACCCCCCCAGGCTGTGCAGATCAATGCTTCTGCTGCTTGGTTGTGTCATTACTGAGTCATTGAAGAGCCGTTTACATTTCCAGCCAAGTTATAGATTATGCTGTAACATCAGTGGCATCGGGAGTCTGTCCCAGGGAAGATCTCCACATGGAAAATGAAGACCGCCGAGATTTCCTCGGAACCGCAAAGACAAGAGATGAAATGAGATCTCTACTAGGAACTTGATTTTTCCTTCCTCTTACTTGCTAGTGTATGACTTATTGTGTAAGCGTGGGGGTGGGGTAATTGCATAGGGAGTCCTATGGAGCTCAGATACTACATGGATTGGTGTAGTATAAATGCTAGGCAGCAGCTAGGAAAGGATGCCTGTGCTCATGTGTGAGCAGGCAGATGTGCTTGTGGGAGATGCTCGGTAGTCATAGCTCCCCGTGTGTGTGTGTGTGTGTGTGTGTGTGTGTGTGTGTGTGTGTGTGTGTATAAGCTGCCAATGGATGAATCAAGGCGTCCTAGACTCACAGCAGAACCATCCCCATTGGACCAGCGGCACAATACAAAAGTGCGCAGACAGAAGGAGGAAATGACATCAGCAGAACTCGCACAGTTAGTGAAGCCAGCCCCATCTGGATCCCAGCTCCAGGGAGAGAGGTGCTGTGCTGACAGCCCAAGCATTCCCTGGCAGCCAGGAGTCAAGGAGTGAGACTCATGGAGCCGGGCAATACATAAATAAGCGATCAGGAGATGCCTCTCTGAGGGGCTGGAGCAGAGTCCTGGGATTGGCTAAATAGGCCTCCCAAGGAGCTTTCCTAAGAGAGACGTGTAGGTGCTGGAAGCAGGGCTGCTGGACCCTCTGGCTTGAAGTGGATTCCATTCTATACAGGATTTACAGTTCGTTCTATGGCTCTCAGCCCCCCCACTATACAAATTGTTCCAGCCCTCCTGGAAACACATAAATAATGGTCCATCTTTAGGACGTGCTTTGCCATTGGGCGGGATCCAAAGCCCACCATGCGGATCAGGCCCTCAGGAGATCACCGGTGATGGACGATCAGCAATGGCACGTGGCTATTAGGATGCTGCACGGCCAAATTAGATCCCAGCATGTCTGAAAACAAAATGGCAGCCAGCCCTTTCCCAGACACGGTGGGATAAAGCCCGCTGGTGGGCTTGGCTTTATTTAGCCACAGAAAACAAGTCCAAGCTTCCCTGCACTGCTCCCCCAGGATGTTTACTTCAGCCCTGAGTCTGACCCATTGTGACTTCCTCTCAGGGGCCAGAGAGCATTGGCGTTTCCATGACTCTGCAGTTCCTGGCATCTCTCCTAAGGCCGCTGGCTAGTGCCAAACACAGTGTGAGTGGTGGTGGTGGTGGCAGTGGGCGGGGAAGGTCATATACAAATGCCTGTCCTCTAGGAGCTGGACTGTGACCATCACCACACTTCACATTGGGGGCTTGGACTGTCAGTCACTTCTGACCCAGCTAGGAAGGAAGATCTCTGATGTCCCTTCCCATTCCCAGTCCTCTCCTCCCCCGTTTCCCGTCTATGGGAGCCGTGCACACTTGGCTGCCTGGCTCTAGAAAGGACCTGTTTCCGGGCTGGTGACACAGCCCCGTTATTCATCGGGAAAGCAGCTCTGTCACTTCAGCCTGGCTAATGCGAGTCCCACTTTAGGTTGATTAGAGCTGTCAGAGCTCTGGGCATGAAAGGCACAGAATGTACTGAACAATTATTTTGAAACCAGCTTTAAAACAAAACAAAAAAAAACCCAGCGCAACTGTTCTGCTTCTAGCCTGAAATTCTCAGCTCTCCTGAGCCCAAATATTTGCCTTTTAAACTGGATGAGGGGGACCATATCCCCCCCGAGATTGAGAATGAAGGAGCCGGTCAAATTACTCCCTGTGAACTAATGATCTGACAAATTGCGCCCTTGTGTGTGAAGATTTGCCTTCCAATGGGTTTGGTAGCCGTAAGTAAGGCAATGATTTTGTCAGGGGTATTTTTAGTAAAAGTCAGGGACAGGTCACTGGCAATAAATGAAAAATCACGGAAGCGGTGACCTGTCCCTGACGTTTTTACTAAAAACATCCCTGACAAAATGGGGTGCGGGGGGGGGGGGGAAGGGTCCAGCATCCTACCCCTGCCCTGCAGCGGCTGGGAGTTGCAGGGACCCCATTGACCAGTGGCTGGGAGGGGTCCCCCTGCCGCCCTGTGGGGCTGGGAGCTGTGGGGGGCCCCCATGGGGGGGCCCCCACCCGCAGCCACTGAGCAGCTCAGGGTCTCTCTGACGCTGCCGGCTGGGAGCTGCGGGGGAGGGGCGGCTGCTCGTGGCGATGGAGCCGCTGGGCAGCTCAGGGGTCACCACCAGTGGCGGTAGCTGGTCAGTTGCGGGGGTCCCGCCACCCACAGCTGCTGGGCAGCTGTGAGAGGGTCCCCCACCACCCGTGGAGGCTGGGCTGGCAGCTGGTCAGCTGCCAGGGCCCCCAATGTCACTGGAAGTCACGGATTCCGTGACATAATCTTAACCTTAGCCATAAGTATTCGCAGACTCGTTTGGAAGGGCTATTTTGAGCCTCTTGGGTGTCCAGAAACTGTTGACTTGATGCATTTCTCAGGGTATGTGATTGGCCAGCTAAACCACATGGCTTTGTTTGTGTTCCCCGAGCTATAACCTGGAGAAGAAGGAATGACAAAAAGGCGATTAATGGACAGCAAATCATCGTTATTTCCGTAGAGTATGGAAGCACCCAGCGGGGGCTGTTCAGACACCTGGGAAGATAGGGAGGGGGAGATATTTGTGCAATTAAAAGCCATAACCCCAAATGTTTGTGGGAATGGACACCTGTCCGGGAGAACCTTCCCAAGCAGCTGGTAAACGAGAACGTGACTGGACCCGGTTCGGCGGCATTCGAGCAGCCCTAGGAATGGCACACACAGACCCTTCCTCTCTCTGGCCCAGGTTAGAAGTGACTGGAAACTCATTCCCCCCTGACAGCTGGCGTGAAACAGTTTCGGGAGTGGGCACAGTCTCCGCCTCGCTTAGAGCGACCAGACAGCAAGTGTGAAAAATCGGGATGGGGTGTGGGGTAATAGGCGCCTATATAAGACAAAGCCCCAAATATCAGGACTGTCCCTATAAAATCAGGACGTCTGGTCACCCTAGCCTCGCTCCTAGCAGATAAGTGCCACCGAGCACAAAAGCTGCTGTGGGAATCACCGCAGCCCTACTGGGGTTATGGCAAAGCCTGTGTGGATGTGCAGGCTGTCCCCCGCCTGCCGGGCTTTAACCAGCACCGTGCGGGGAAAGGGCTGGATGTCGGATCCCCTCCAGGGGGGACAGCACAGACCGCAAGAGGGGAGGGCGGCCTGCAGCGTCTGAGGGCTTGGTTTTGCAGCCACTCTTTCAAGACTCGGCCCTTCTTTCTTTCCTGTCCAGGGATCAGCAGTGGGGTAACTCCAGCACCGGGTGGGATGGAGGGAAACGTGGCTCTTGAATGATGTCGCTCCGGATGAGTTGGCATCAGTGGAGCAGACGTCTAAAAATAGCCCTCCCCTGCCCACACCTCTCGCTTCAGATGATGCAACGTAAATGGTGTACGTGGTTAGTGAGCAATGAGGGTTCCTAGGGGCACTGCCTGGCATCAGAACAGCAGGGCGAAGGGGCAGTCAGGGCAGCAGAGGCTGTGAGGGGGGGCTGGGGAGGAGGCCAGGCTGAATGTCCATCAAAGCACCGGGAACCAGTGAAGACAGCTGGAGGCAAGAGAAGAAGGTCCTGCTGCAGCAAGGAAGCAGGAACGGCACCTCCAGCATTGACAAGCATCCTATGGAGACTGCACAGAAGCAGGCAAAGGAGTTTGCAGGAAAGCTGGAGCCACGTGTCCAACACCAAGTGGGCAGGGAGGTGTTTGGGGGAGGGGGTGCAGAGCTGTGTCATGGGAAAGGGAAGATATTGGTGTGCTGCACCTTTAAATGCAGAGGCGTCTCCCAACCTGCTGCTTCAGAGGTGGCTGGGAGGCAGCTGCCATTGTTCATCTGACTTCCACTGCAGAATGTTAGCGTGCAGCATCCCACCTGTCTCTCCGTCTCACGTGGGCTGTGAGATTTGCTCACGCTTTGGCTGCGGGTTTGCAATCCCGCTCTTGAGGTCCGATCTCTTAGTTACCTTCCCCCCCACACTCCCCCCAGCCAGAGAGCAAAGCCTGCTTTTCTCAATCAAGGGTAGCTTTTGGTTTCAGACCAAGGAAAGCAACAAGAAAGAACTAATGTCAAGTCTCCATGACAGCAAGAGACATCCTTGTGCATCACAGCACCCCCGGCAGCAGGCAGGGAGACCACAGGTCATTTCATGGGGCAAGCACATTGCGAACAAAAGGTTGTCTACTTTCAGTTGCCTAGCTAGACCTGCCATAGGTTTGGATCCAGTGCTTTGGTCCAGCCCATTACTAAGAAAGAAACTGTTTGCTAAATCTGTAAATTTGGTAAATTTAAAAATGGTAAATTTCAGGAATGTTCAACTCTGGAGTTTGTCCCCATCTCTACTTTGAATCTGAGAAATACTAGATGTCACGTGGAATTGAGACAGGGCTGGACTGAACGTAGCTGTGAAACCGCAATACTTTTTTTTGTCTGTGTTCTGTACCTTTAAATTCCTGAAAACTCTCCCTGTGTGCAGAGATGAGCCATTTTATTCTGAGTTGCTGCAGCCTGTTAGACCAGGACACACTCTTTCTCTTTCTCTGCTCTTTGCTGGGGGACATTACGTTGGTTCTTCATTCTTAGGCTTTTCCTTAATCTAAAAATGTCACCCAGATGATCTACAACGTCTGGGTCATTTTACAAGATGAGACTATGCAAAGCTAGTGGGTTTGATGTCAAGTCTCAGGAGAATTAGTGGTGTCACTTTTAGTTTCAGGCTTCATTTGAAGCCCAAAACTCAAAGCAAAGTTCAGGGCGAGGGAACCCATAACAATGAAAAATGAGTCCCTCACAGCTTTTCCTAGCACCTAATGGGTGGCCCTGCACAATCCAATGTAGATGTGAGAGATAATACACTACACTTACCTCCAACATGAAGGATTGTCCTGTGGCAAAACTATTGGATAGGAAGTCTGTGACAGTCTGTATCCGTATGTCCACCCCTTTTCCAAGACTGATACATTCTGTACAAACTCTGGCTTATTTGCTGATCTTTGTTGTCCTGGTAAAATGTGTGGCAACATTGTATGTGAATTTATAAGATTCATATTCCAAACCTAGGGAAGTAGCCACAAACCAGTTCCTCAGGCAAACTGATGCCTCAGCCAGGTGTCAATGATATCAAATGGACTGTCACCTGGTTAAGTGGCCATTCTTTGGCAGGAAAAAGGGTGTGAGTGAGAAATTTACACCTTGGCAAAGAAACAGTTGGAGGTTCCCGTCCTCATGGACTTTCTGTCTCCTGAATCCCAGCTGGAGACGATTCTCAAAGAAGAGGAAAAGGTATAAGAATGGGGAACAGACACCCCAAAAGATTCCTCCCTTTCTCTCTACCCACGGCAGCAACAACACCTAAGGAACAAAGAAACCGCTTTGGACTGAGGGAAGGATCCTGTCTGAAAGGAATTCAGCCAGTAAGACTACTGACATGTGGTGAGAGAGACTTTTGCTTTAAAATCACTTAGCTTGTTAAAAGAACAGGAGTATTTCACAAAAGTTTATGCTCAAATAAATTTGTTAGTCTCTAAGGTGCCACAAGTACTCCTGTTCTTTTTGCAGATACAGACTAACACAGCTGCCACTCTGAAACCTTAGCTTGTTAAGTTACATATTAGTTTGTGTTTTATCTTTTATTTCTTTATAACCAATTCTGACTTTTATGCCTCATTACTTGAAATCACTTAAAATCGATCTTTCTGTAGTTAATAAACTTGATTTTGTGTTTTATCTAAATCAGGGTGCTTGGATTGACGTGTTTGGGGAAACTCCATTTGAGATAACAGGATCTGGGCATCTCATTTTCTATTAATAAATGACGGACTTTATATGAGCTTGTGTTGTCCAGGAGAGGGCTGGGCAGTACAAGACTTACATTTCTGGGGGAAAGCCTGGGACTGGGAGTTTGCTGGTGTTTCCCTGCAGTGTAATTCATGAGTGGCTGGCCATAGCACTCCTACAGTGTAGCTGGGAGTGACTTACATGCTGGAGGCTGTGTGGGAGCAGACCAGGAGTGGTTGCTCTCACAGTGAAGCAGAGCAAAAGGCACCCCAGGCTGGAGAACTGAGGGGAAACTGCTGTTTAACAGTCCAGATTGTACCCTAGGTAATGTCACAAAGACATAGAGTCTATCCCAGACTCTCCCATGTGTTGCCTGTGTGACCTTCGCCAAGTCACTCCACCTCTCTCTGCTTATGCTTCCCAAGCTGTATAAAAAGTTGCTGTGAGATTGAATCCATTAATGTAAATTGCTTTGAGATCCTGGGGTAAAAGGCAATACAGAAGAGTCAGACCCCGATGCGCCCCTTCCCTGGAAACCCTACAGTAATTTCACTTGGAAATATGTCTTCTGCCTGTACTGAACTGCTGTTATACAGCTGTCATGTTCCAACTCAGAAGTGGCTGCATTTCAGTGGTGGATGACGTGGTTCCTCTTCGTAAATCTCTTTAGGATCCTTCACCAGGACAGGTGCTACTGTGTGGGTGTGTAATATGTTGCTTTAATAAGGCTGGGGGCCAAAAATCGTCAGTGCGTCTGTAGCCTGAGGGGAAACCCAACACAGCACACAGGGCTGGGAAGTGAGTCAGCAAGGATAACACAGAGTTGGGGCCGTTATTCACATGAAGAGGGAATTTGACAGCGCTGTCCTCTGCAAGGTACATGATAACCCATCACCTAGGTGCTGACACATTCTGCGTCCTAGGATTCTCTCTCCTTTGACATTAACGAGGACACCAGATGTGGGGATGACACACAGGCAGCAATTTGGCCCTGTAGAACAGTGCGACAACGACTGGAAGTCACTCATTGTTCCTTACCTCCGGATCTGGCCTCTCCTCCGCACAGTTCAAAGGAGGCGAAACTAGTCAGCCTCATGCCAATGAGTGGAACTGAGCCTCCGGGGCAAGTGCTTGCAGACTGATAAGAGTAAGAACCCATCGCTGCTTATCAGCTGCGGCGCGAATGGCTTTGCAGAAAGGAGATGCCAGGAATCTCGACCGGGCAATGAGCTTTCCGAGCGTACCCACCACGCCGGTGGCAGGATAGCACTGGGGGCTTCATTCATCAAAGCCGTGACTAAGGGAATGCAGAGTTCTGTACGTTTATGATTTTATTGATTAAACATTGATCAGAGCATTGGCTTTTCCCTCTGTCAGCACCTCTTCTGTTGTCAATAAGATCTTTCCCCAAAACAGAGCTTGGGAACATTGGCTCGGTCTTTGGCGGGGGGGAGCGGGGCATTCCAAAGGATTTTTATTTTAAAGCCAGAGTTCCGGGTGTTTCTTTCAACATTGCTTTGGCTGAGGAATGTGACTTGAAAGTTGTTGCCGGCCGTCAGGGCTTCACCCTTGGCCTGCATGGGAAAGAACCACCTCAGATCCTCCCTGGCTTTGCAGCTCCCCCCAGTGTGTGGTAAGTGTACTTATCTCGTGCAATAGCCTCCATTTTCAAGTGACACCATAGAGGGGACTGGTGCTGAGCCCCCTGAAGACATCCCTTTAAGGGCCCCCTAAATTATGAGTGACTTTCGAACATTTAGACTAAGTCCAACAATTGTCAAATACCAGGGCAGGGCTTGTTAATCTATTCATCTTATTGAGAGGCAACGTGGGGGGAGGGGGAGTATGTGGGGTCACGTGCCCCCTCAGGTTTGCTGCTTGGCTTGTACGGAGCAGGCTCACCCAGACTGAGCATGCTCAGTAACACTGCTGAAGCCGGCTGCCCTCACTCTGCCCACCCACCATCAGCAGGCCCGGGTCGTCTCTGTCTTAAGTACTTATCTGGGTCCCATTATCATAGTGTCTGAGCGTCTCATAGTCTTTAATGGGTTTATCCTCACAACACCCCTGGGAGGTCAGGAAGTGCGTTTACCCCATTTTACAGAGGGGGAACTGAGACACCAAGAGACTACAGAGCCGGATAGTGCTAAGATCAATAATATCGGTTGTTATGGAGGTTCAGTTGCCTGACCCTGAGACGCCTAAGACAGAGGCAATCTGATCTGCCTCAGGATATCAGCTGATCAGCCAAAGGGGCCCAGAGAGAAACATCTTCCCACCTATACGCAGTAGCGGCGCCAGCTTTGCTGGCGGCGGGGGCGCAGGTGCCCCCAAAATAGCAGCGCCCTAGGCGACCGCCTAGGTCGCCTAATGGAAGCGCCGGCCCTGCCTATACGCACCCTGTCTCGGTGCATTTACATAGGTTGTTTGTTTCTGACATAGCAAATACCAGCCCCTGCTGGAGCCGGTTTTAGGGGGCTTGCTAGACCCGTAGGCTCAGATACCCCAGTGATGAGTACGGTATAAATGTTCGGATGGATAGCTAGATGGCTAGATCCAGCACAGCAAATCCTACGCTTCCAAGAGGCCGGTGCCAGTGCTGGATTTTGCTCCATAGAATGAATGAGCTGACGTGAGATCTGCTCTTTCCTGTCACGTCATCTTCGGGTTGCTTCTCTTTTCTTTAAAAAGGAAATGTTCCTCAAGGAGGGTTTTTCATTGCAAGTTGCCCAGCATTTGTTGTGATGTTCTTCGTCATATTTTGAAAGTCGTGTATTGACTTTTTTGCCCCAAAGGGTGTTTTGTTAATGAGTTTATTTAATGGGAGGAAACATACTTAGTCCCACATTGAACTACAGGGAACATTTCTTGCTAATGAATGGTGTAGGGCAGGAGTAGTCAATTATTTTTGTCAAGGTCCAAATTTCTTGGTCAAGGTATAGTCAAGGTCCAGACTCCAGAGAACATAATAATAACAACAACAAAAAGATGATAAATAAATAAAAAGATTTTGGGGTTTGTTCAAAAGTGTCTGGCGGTCCGGATTTGGCCTGTGGTCTGCCTATTGACTACACCAGATATAGCACTGTGTTTAGTTACCCATGAACCATCTCAGTGTGCTTGGTCTGTTCCTCCCAGGGTCAGAGGAGATCTGAGATTTTGTGAGAACATGGCATGGTTTATAGTCACTGTCCTGGGGATGGGAAGGAGAGATCCCCAGGAATGAGAGAATCCCTGTCAATTATAAAAGCAAAGTGCCCCTCTCAGATCCACATGGGAAATCTTGATCTCCGTTGTTTTATTTTTCTCCCTTGTGTCGGAAAGGCAGAATATTGGGATCAAGATTCCCCATCTGTAAAATGGAGATAATGGGACTGACCTCCTTTATAAACTGTTTGAGATCTAAAGATGAAAAGTGCCATGTAAGAGCTAGGGATTATTATTAATGATGAGTAAACTTCAGATGTTTGAATGAAGCCTCTAAAAGTTCAGATGCTCTGTCAGGAGCTTATCTGACCTAGCCAAACTTTGAAGTGTGCAAAACTAGGCTGGAAATCTCATGAGAACTGGCTCTCCCACAAAATTTGTGGCCCAAAATGCCTCCTCATGAAGCACAACCTCTCGCACTGGATTCGAATCGTTCAGAACTTCTTAGAAGTTTCTGTTCAATTTCAGTCTGAGATGAATGATAATTTGTGAGGGGCTGGGGTCTCAAAGCGCTTTGCAGACCACGCTGAGTTAAACCCCATCATGTGCCCTGTGCGGGAGATCAGTATTTGCCACATTTTACAGGTGGGGAAACTGAGGCATGCAGCAATTACGGGGCTGCTGTTCAGAGGCGTCGAGCATCTGCAGTTCCCCTTGTCTTTAACGGGAGTTACAGTTGCCCAGTGCCTCTGAATATGAGCCCATGCACAGTAACACAGCAAGTGGTTCGCACCTGGACAGAACAGAAACTAGATGTCGCGATTCCCATGCTTTTTCTTTAAGCACCAAGCCAAGGGGGAAGGCTTTGGCTGAAGAGGAATTCCTTTGGCAAATATGTTTTCTGGGGCAGCCTTCCCGGCACCGGCAGGAATTCCACAGAGACACGCCACATGTCAGATCGGCGTCCTTCTCCCACCTGGCCATAGGTGCTTCAGATGCCTCGCATCTTAGCTGCTGGGAGACTCCAGTGTAGCTAATAAACAGAGTTCGGCCTCCTTTCTCCTCCCGCAATACAGTGCCAAGCTGTGCAATGAATTCGTCAGCTTTGTAAACTATGCCGGCTGTATTGCTCGCTTGCGCTGGTACATAAGAAGGGCCACACTGGGTCAGACCAATGGTCCATCTTGCCCAGTATCCTGTCTTCCGACAGTGGCCAGTGCCAGGTGCCCCGGAGGGAATGAACAGAACAGGGAATCATCAAGTGGTCCATCCCCTGTCGCCCATTCCCAGCTTCTGGTATCACTGTCTGTGTCTCCCGGAGGTGGGGGAGAAGAGCCGTAGAACGACAGCGCCATTTTAATAAAGCCCCTGCCGAGGTAACTAGCCTCATTGCCGTCAGGCAGGACGGCTCCCGTTCATCCCTCTGCAGGCCTATCTCAGGCAGGAGGACACAGAGGCCTGGGGCAAGCCTAGGGATGTGCCATGGAGGGCAGTGCCCAGCAGCTTCTGGAGTTGCAGGGGAGGGCCAGAGGGGGAAGGAAGGAGGAGATGAAGAGGCATGAATGATTCAGTGGGTGCTGAGCACAGGGGATCTGACTACCAGCCTTGAACTGGGACTCGGGCAGCTGATTGATTGATCTCTCTATTTTTAATAGCCATCCCCATGGTATCTGGACTCCTGCTCAGAGCACACATTGACAAGACCCTTTCTACTGTCTGTCTTTCCTATCCTGATAGGGCGTTTGGGGATGACTCAGGGTATGTAATCCTGGGACAATGGAAAAGGAGGGCTTTGTGCTGTTTGTATTATTGGGCTGGCTGGGTCATTTTGTTTCCTAGGCATGATTATTTTTATGCTGCTGTGTAGTCATTATTGTGTGATTTGGTTTTAATTACCCATTAAGGTGCCTTGAGCTCTGCATAGGCACGATTTTATTGTTCAAAGCCAAATAAATACTAAAAATAACGATTTTTGTATGGATGCCCATCACCATAGCCTCAGGGCTCCTGCTGAGTGTGTAATATGGCTCCAACGCCAATTAACAGAGGCCCTGATTCAAGACAGCATCCCTGGAAAGCATGTAAACAATTCTAGCACATGCGCAAGTGCATTCCTGAATCAGGGCCGGAGTTCAGTTCCTAAGGTTACAGAATATAGGGGTGAAATCCTGGCCCCATTTAAACCAACAACAAAACTCCGCCTGACTTCAATAGGTCAGAAACGTCACCCTGTTTATCTCTATTGGATTCCGTGTTTGAAATGGCACCTGGGTTTCATTACAACCACTTCCAATAAGGATGAAGAGCTCTAGAACAGAGAACATCCAACAGTCCCCCACCCCAACAGCCAGTGGAGGAGAGCAGCTTTCAGTCACTACTGGTCTTGCTGGGATCCAAACTGGTGTTATAGATGGGGAAACTGAGGCACAGAGTGCGGCAACGTTAAGGCCTGAGATCACAGAGTCAATTTGTGATGGGAGTGGGAATAGAATTCAGGTTACCTTGGCCCCCCACCTGTGCTCCAACCATTAGCCAACGCTTCCCCAATAAAAGTATTAGCTGCCCTGCTTTTATTTGGCAAAGACGTGGTGCAGCTTTAGAGCAGGGACATGAGGTTGTACAGAGAGTAACTCCACTCTGGAAGATGTGCTGACCCCTGCCTTTCTGGCCATGCTGATCCTCAGGCCCTGGAGCAAAGCCTGGTGTTTCTCTAGCGCTTTGGGGAAGAATTACGGTTTGGTTTTCCCCTGGCCTCAGGAGAGCAATGAGCTGCCTGATCCCTGGGCGCTCACCTGGAGCGTATCTCAGCTCCAGCAGCGCTCTGAGAGGAAAAAAACCCTGCTCCCAGCTTTGATTCTGCTCAGCTCCTTCAGCGATAAATCCCAGGCGTAGGATGGGGGCTTTCTATCTGACCTGCCTCTGGCCCTGCTGGGAATGGCTGGGCTGGCCCCTCGTCCCCGGGACGACATTGTGCCTCTCAGCATGATTGCTCCCTGGAACGCGGCGTCTGCAGTCAGATACTTCAGAGCCACCTTCACAAAGGGCCTCGTTTCATGGAGACACTGAAGATTATTCACCGCTGCTCCTCATGCTGCTCCGTGAGAGGTGCCGGAGCGAGAGCTCTGGAGACTGCAGGCCTCTGTTTACCTGAGCCCTGTCTCTGATATTATCCTGGGGCAGAGGGGAAATAGGGTCTATTCTTCTTATTATTTATTTCATGGCCGTTTTTAAAAACTAGTACAATGTTCCCAGTGCCCAGCTGAGAAATGCTGGGCGAATGGTGAGCAATGAGCAAGTATCAGAGTAAATAAAAGGCACCAACATAAAATCTCTAAAGCATGAGCGAGACCATCTCTCATCTGGTACCCAAACAGTGTCACGTCCTGTGATGGGTTCCCCCACCTCCGGGGTGCCACTTGGAACTGGGGTACCACTGAGCCCACCTGACCCACCAACCTGGGTTCCCTTTCACCCTGTAGTGCTGTGACAAGCTGCAGACACACTACCGGTCTCACGCTTTCACCAGCACACAGGTAGGGATACACCCGGCTGCAGAAACACACAGACACTGAAATCAGCTCTGCATGGGAAGACTCAGTGACGGAGTTGCTCAGTACTCAAGTGCACCCCCCCCTCTAGAGCGTAGACCCCAAATTGTACCATCTTGCACTGCACAGAGAATTGTACAGCGTAAGCTCATGACATTCACCCCCTCCCTCAATGTGGAGAGAGAGATGCAGCGGCTTTTTCCCTCCCAGTTATGAATTCCATACACTGGGTTTTAGAAAAAACAAAAACAAGTTTATTAACTACAAAAGATAGATTTTAAGTGATTTTAAGGGGTAGCAGATTACTTAGCAAATAAAACAAAAACATAATCTAAGCTTAAGATACTAAAGAAACTGGTTACAAGTAGTAATTTCTCACCCTAAATGTTGAGATTCTTGAAGGCCAGCTGCACTGGCCTGCAGCTTAAAACTTCAGATATTCCATTCACAGACTAGACGCCCTTCCAGCCTGGGCTCAGTCCTTCTCCCCTCGTTCAGTCTTTGTTTCCTAGATTTTGACAGGAGGGATGCAGTGAAGAATGAACCCTGATTTTGTCACCCCCCAGCCTTAAATAGGATTTACATAGAGTGGGAATCCTTTGTCTTCCAGTGTGATTCCCACCCCCGGTCAGTGGAAAAATACTAGTATTATCATGGTGTCCAGTATCAGGTGACTTGATCACATGACCCTGCAGCCATAACTCAATGGCTGGTTGCAGTGTCCCCAGGAAGGCTCCCTGGTGAGTGATTAGCATCTTCTGAAACCTATTGTTCTTCTTAATGGCCCTTTCCAGCCAGCAATCTAGACCGATTGCATTCTGTCTAGTGGGCGTTCCCCGGGTGTAAACACATTTGTAATAGATACGTAGCCAATATCCCTAACTTCAGAGACAGAAATGATACGTGCATACAAATAGGATAATCATATTCAGTAAATCATAACCTTTCCGATGATATCTCGCATGCCTTATCCTGCACAAAAGACATCATAATTATACCATACTCGCATCATAACAATATCTCTATGAAGAATATGGGATGTTGTGTCACAGCACCAGCTCAGTATCCCAGCAAGGCGAGATGCTCGGGGCAGGAAGAGAGACTGGTGGAGGTTTCCCATGCCCCCTGCCATTCCACTTCCTGCTTGTGTCTCATTATCCGCCTCCTAGGTCTTATCTTCCAGATCAGGGGTCCCCAACGCGGTGCCTGCGGGTGCCATGGCGCCCGCCGGGGCGTCTAAGTGCGCCCACGTACCGGCTGTGGAACGAGCATCCGCCAAAATGCCACTCCCATGACGCCGCTTGTCGCCGACAAGTAGCGTCATCCAGAGGCGTCGCCGCTGAAATGCCGCCAAAATTCGGTGGCATTTTGGCAGATGCTCGTCCGCCACCACGGTCCTCCGTGGCTCGTCGTCTGGCGCCCACCAGACGAAAAAGGTTGAGGACCACTGGTCTAGATTGTAAACTCTCCGGGGCAGAGCCTGTCATTTATTATGTTTGTACAATTAGTTGAGGCCCCAAGGTGCTACCCCAAGCTACTTATTATTCATAGTGAACTCACAAAATGATAAATTCTGCAATCAATTCCAAATCACACTGGCTATTAATATTAATAAGGCACCTACCAGCTGATCCTACAATGTCGTGCTTAGCGCTCTGTGCTCTAAATCCTGCAATCCAAGATTGAAATCTCAGTGGGGCCGGCACATGTCTTTACAATTCCCCTGCGGGGCTTAGGCCATGTCTTCACTGGCAGAAAATGTGGGTTTTTACAGCAAGGTAACTTATGTGCATTAGCTATCGCACTGTAAAATCCTAGGGAGTCAAGTCTCTGTAGTTCTTACCACAATGTATCTAGGTGAGATCAACCCTGGATAGTGAGCATAAGCCTTGTCTCCACCAGGATTTTACAGCAAGATAGCTAATGTGTGCTAGTTATTTCCAGGGCTTAATTTGTGCCAGCCAGGGCTTGCCAGGGCTGAGCCCCGGCACCTCTGGGCTTGGCAGCTCCTAGCCCCGCCACCTCTGGGCTTGGCAGTTCCTAGCTCCGGCACCTCTGGGCTTGGCAGTTCAGAGCCCCGCCACCTCTGGGCCTGGCAGCTCCTAGCCCCGGCACCTCTGGGCTTGGCAGTTCATAGCCCCGGCACCTCTGGGCTTGGCAGTTCAGAGCCCCGCCACCTCTGGGCCTGGCAGTTCCTAGCCCCGGCACCTCTGGGCCTGGCAGTTCCTAGCCCCGGCACCTCTGGGCTTGGCAGTTCAGAGCCCCGCCACCTCTGGGCCTGGCAGTTCCTAGCTCCGGCACCTCTGGGCCTGGCAGTTCATAGCCCCGGCACCTCTGGGCCTGGCAGCTCCTAGCCCCGGCACCTCTGGGCCTGGCAGTTCCTAGCCCCGGCACCTCTGGGCTTGCCGCATCAGTTATGAAAGTATAAGAAATTGCTTGAGGCCCGGCACCTCTTTCATTCCAAATTAAGCACTGGTTATTTCACTGCAAAACCACAGTGAAGATTGGCAGTGAAAACGTGGTCTTACACGTCTTCCAAAGCAGCTGGCATGAATCACTGGGGCAGGATCCCTGACAAAGGAGCCCACTGCTGTGATCCTGTATGGCAATTCCTACCCTCCTAACACTCGGGCAGCCCTATGGAACTGTCTGGCTCAATATAATAGGGTGCTCTAGTTCTCCATCAAACAAAATGTTTGAACCCGTGCAAGGTAAAACTCCCAGGACTGGATTGCCTGCTCCAGTGGGGGGAAAACCCATGGGGAGGGAACCATGGAAGTAAACTCTACTCTCCCATGTTCCCCACAGAGCATTTCCCCAGCCTTCCTCTCTCTGGTGGGAGCTGCTAGGGGATGTCTGCAGGGTTCCAAGGCTGCACCTCCACTCCCAACCCCATGGGTCTTGAGTCTCTTCAGGGCTAGCTGCTGCTCTGCCGGTTCGTCTCTTCGTGGTAGCACGGCTCCTGTTGAATTGCCTGGGTCCCCCTACACCTGCCTGACTCTACTCAGCCAGCCACTCCCTTCCAAACACCTCCTCCCACCCACGGGGCTAGGACTTGTTTCAGCATTACGCAATGAAACACTGGGGAAGACTCGGCTTATCAAAGAATCAAAGCAGGGATCAAGCAAATCTATGCTGGAGAAATGGCTGCAGTCAGAACTCAGAGGTTCCCACTGTGCTTTAAGCTACAGAATATGCACTGACCACGTTCCTGTGGTTATGTATGAAGTGTCCGTATGTATCCAGCAATAATTATTAGTGTATTATTATTGTTCTGCTGGAGGGTATTGATAGCTGCCAGGCAATCTACCAAGAACTCCAATAGAGCATCAAAGCAGGTAGCAACCCCCCAGATCCCAAGCACCACAGGATTACCACTGCAGCCAAAAAGCCAGATTTCCTTGCAGCATCACTGTAGCAGCTGGAAAAAGTTGAAAACCTATCTGCATTTGACAAACAAGAGATTTTGAATTATTCCTTTGGAACAGCGGGAGGGAGGGTAGAACAGACAGATCTGAGTTCGCATGTTATCTCTGGATTTTGCCTGTGGGCAGCTTAAGCAAAAGAAAGGAAGTAATTTCCCATGTCACCAGCTTTTTGGTGTGGAAGAGAGAAATAACATGGTAATTACATAGCCTGGCTCTTGCTGATGCTCCAGCTACCACTGTGACTCTGTGATGTTTCTATCCGCTGCTGGAAATGAAGAGCATTGACAGGATATTTGTCCCCAGTGAACTAGCATGCCCCATAGCATCTTTTAACACACACTCCACGTGTTGCCTTGCCCCCTTCGGAGCAGCCTCTGCCCTGGCAAGATGTCCCTTTGCACACGGCTACTGCCTTGTGCTTTCCAGGGTCAGTGAGATGAGTCCAGAGAGCAGGACTGCACTTAAGTGACTTCCTTGCACTGTTGTAGTTAAAAACCTTCCAAGAATGATCAAAGGTTTGCAATACTGGCTAGTCGCTCTTCTGGAAGCTGTGGTCATGCGTCCCTGCTGGGGAAATGCACTCATGAAAAGCCAGCAGTAATAACCCTGACTCCAAATACAGGCAGATTAGTACCTGCTATAGCTACGACCTTTGGGACAGAGGCACAGTGGGGAAAATGAGTCCTTTTTTGGCCCATCTGCCTTCCTTTGACATTCCAGGAACAGGGACTGTCCAGAGAATCCAGGGTTACATGAAGCTGGCAGTAAGATTAGCCACCAGCAAGCTTTGCAGGCCTGAGGTGGAAAAGTTTAAGTGACTGGCCTTAAAGTGGGTAGCAGGGCTGGGTTTAGAATTAGAGCTGGATGAAAAATGCTGATTGTTTTTCATGTGACATTTTTGAAAAAAAATAGGGTTTGGGGATTTTTTATTTTTTTTTTACAAATTTCCCATTAAAACGTTTGGTTTGTCTTTTACCTCCTCCCCCCATGGAAAAACAAAAGATTTTGGAAAACTCAAACCCAACTTTTCTAGAAACCACAATTTTTCAGTTTTTGAAAAAATGTCATCCCCCTACCCCGCAAATGTTTGGTTTTTCATGAAAATGTGAGAAAACTTGGAATGAGATTAAAATGTTTGTTTGGATTTGAGGGAAAGGCCATTTTCTATTGGGGGTGGGGGTGGGGGGTGCAGAGGCAGGAACTGACAATTTTCTACCAGCTCTAGTTAGAACCCAATGACTGCTGATTCGCTTTCCCCTGCCCTAACCACTAGGCCATGCTCCCTCCTTACGGGTGCTGTCTCTGGCACCAGCTCCTTGATCCCTATTGTCTATATTAGACCCTGTGATTTTTGTTAGCCTGCGGAATTCCTTTTCCCTCCCCAGACTCTCTGGACTTCAGTAGCTTTCCAGCGAGGTCATGGATTTGGGCTCTCCTTTCTGCAGCTCTAGACCGAGTGTGTCTGTGAACAGTATCACAGCACTCTTGTTTGCCTGGATCTGCCGCTGAGAGATCTGGCCCAGCACCCCGTCTACTGCATCTTGTTTGATCTGCTGCTGAGAGATTGTTGTGCGACTTCCATCATCGCCGGGAACATCTCTTTGCTGCAGGTTCTCCTGGGCCAAGGCGATTGCCTTACTCCTGAGTGCGCCACTGTAACTCCCTTTACGTTGTGCCGGTGACAACCCAGCAATGAGGAGCTAAGTACTGACTGGAAACAAGCACTGTCCTCATCTCACCTGTTTCTCCTGGCTCAGTGCCCAGAGCTGCTCCTCTCCCGTCCGGCAGCCCCTCGCTGAGTTAATGTCAGAGCAGCGAGCAGGACGCTGATGTTGGCAGAGTGGAATCCCCTAGGGCACCTGGCACTGCAGGCTGGAGAATGGCAATTCTATTCCAGGTCATGTTGCTGCACTCGAGTTACATAGGGAGCCAGGGCTGTAACCCCACTGGGAGGAGGTAGTGCAGCCAGGCAGAGAAATAATCATTTAAAAGGACATAGACGCAGCGAGGTTCTGTATGGCACTTCTAATTTTCTTCCTCACTGGAGAACAATTGTCAAATCGTTTCAATCCAAACTGTGACCTAGTTTATGCAATTGTTACGATCTGGCTGGGACTGTTCTCGGCTTGTCTGACACCTGCCTCTCCCCACTCTGTCCCAGAGAGGTGAACCCCCAAAGCATTCACTGTGAGGCCCTGTAATAGTTTTGCTCCGATGGTGATTCATTAATTCAGCCAGCCAATGGAGCACAATATAGGCCTCGTCTACATAGGGATGTTTTTTTTAATATAAATTAAGGTGTGAACTTAAACTGGATTTAGTTATACCAGTATAATCCTCTCATGTGGACACTCTTATTCCAGCATGAGAGTGCGGGGTGGGGGTGGGGACACTGTTGTCTAGTGGTTAGAGCACTGGACTGGGGATCAAGAGACCTGGATTCTATTCCTGACTCTGCCACTGGTCTTCCTGGGTGACCTTGGGCAAGTCACTTCCCTGATCTGTGCCTCAGATTCCCCATCTATAAAATGGGGATGTGATGGGATCCCTAGGGTGCAGCCTGGGACTGTGGGACCACTGTGTCCCCTTAATTCTCTCCAGCCTGGGCTGTCCCTCACAATGCCTTGCTAGTGACAAGCAGCAAACCCCTCCAGGTGCTGTTATCACTCAGCACAACCACATGTGGAGCCCCACACCCAGCTGGATTGCATGAATGCTCCCAGAGCCACTCATGAATCACCCAGAGAAAGGCACCAGCCAAATCCTCCCAGCTCCCAGCCTTGTACCTCAGGAATATACCGTCTTGCACTGCTCAAGACGAGCAGTGCAGATTTATTAATTGGTTCACCACTTCATCAATGGAAAGTGGATATACATCAGCCTTTGCAAACCTGAGCAGATTTGCCAAACACTTCAGGCAAACTCACTGGTAAAGATAAACAGTTAAACAAATGTATTGACTACAAAAGATAGATTTTAAGTGATTATAAGTGGTAGGCAAAAAGTCAGAGTTAGTTACCAAAATAAAATATAAGTACGCAGTCTAAACTCTCAACCCTTTTAGACTGGGCAACATGTAGTCTAAGCAATTTTTCTCACCCCACTGGATATTGCAGTTCATAGTACATAGATTTCACCCTTGAAACCTGGGTCAGTCTCCTCTGTTGGAGTCTTAAGTCTTCTCAGGGTCCTTGTTGCTTGCAGCATAGGTGGGGGCAGGAGAAAGGCCAAGTATGTGGCCACTGTGTCTGTTTTATACCCTGAGTCCATGTGCTTGGAGAACACAAATCTAGGCATGTCTGTGGGGCATTGCTGAGTGCCCAGGCAAGGCTGAGCAATTCCCCTGGCGTGATCTCATGCAAGTGAGTCATTGTATTGTAGCTCCCTTGCTGGACAAGAGCTGTTGATGGGTTGTTTGACACCCCACCTGGGCATTGGTTACTTTCTTTGCTGTTGTCTCTGGGGAGCTAATATCTGGCTGATTCCCCAACTTACAACCTGTTTTAGTGACAACCATACAACACAATTCTCATAACTTCATATGCATTAATAATATACATATATGGATAGAAAAATGACTTTCAGCAGATCATAACCTTTCCCCTGATACCTCACACGGCCTGCTTTATACGCAAGATCACAATTATATATAAGTGAGGGATATGGGGGTTACAGGGCGCTCCCCCAAGGTACAGAATGTCACAGGGTATAATTATACTGACCTCCTTTACAGAGCTTTTAGAGTCTACTGATGAAACGTGCTATATAAGAGTTAAGTGTTGTTACTGTTGTTATTATTATTTGGTTTAGCTCATGTTGCTCAGCAAGGAGGTTAAGCTAAACCAAAAAACCCCCACTCTAATACTGGAGGAAGAGCATCTACCCAGGGCTTATACCAATCACACTACATCGATTTGACTATTGAAACTTTCCCATGTAGACAAGCCCTTAATCACTAAATGATTAATGAATACTGCAGATGAGGATGCAGCAAGATTTTTTTTTAAATTAATAAATGCAATTCTGTTGTGAATGGCTCCAAATAACAGTGTTGTTAGGTCCACTGGCCGCCCATCTCCTTCTGTTAAATTGTGTGTTCACCTAGAAATGGTTTTTAATTTCCGGGGAGGAATAGGAGATAAGGTGACTGGCGAGGCTTCTGACGCTTTTTGTCAGCCCTTTTTATGAACATGCCCCCGTCGACTTGCACCGGTTTTAGTGAGGAGATGGTGAGTCTGAATTTCAAATGTTTATCCCCCTATTCTGCAATCTGGGACCCTGAATGCTTGTTACGGGCCCCAAGTTGGTGCCCAGATGCACGGCTGGGTGCCCTAATTTACACACCCGAGGTGAATGCAGCCCTGCGGTGGGAGACAGGGGGGCTGGAACAATATGTACAGTGGCTGAGAGCCATTGAACCAAACTCTAAACCTGGTATATGATGGAAACCACTTCAAGCCACGGGATGTGGTAGCACCCCCCAGCATCCCTCATTCCAACACCTATGATTGGAGAGATTGTAGCTATACTGTGTGCATCAGGGAGCAACAGAGCATCCAATGGCTGTACAGATTTCCGATTGCTAGCTACATCTCTGTTCTCAGAGCGATGCTGACATCAGCACTGAGAGGGAGGCGACGTTGCCAAGTGGTTACAGTAGGGAGCTGGGAGTCAGGATTCTGAGGTTCTGTTCCCAGCGGTGTGATTGGCTCCCTGTGTGGCTTTGGGAAAGGCACGTCACCTTTTGTTGCCTCAGTTTCCCCATTCCCCTGGAAAAAGGGGCTGAGGATGAATGTTTGTAAAGTTCGCGAGGATGATAAAGCAGTAGGTGGTGTGCTGGTTCTGGGTGCTGACAGTGCACAAGGAGTAGGGGGTGAACCTGGCTGAGACGTATATTGGGGTTTATCCCATTAAAACCAGAGGGGCAGGGAGGGGGAAACAGCATTTGCCAACCGGAAAAGCAAGAACAGAGGAAGTGAATATTATTTTCCAACGTCTCAGAAGGTTTTACAAGCAAATGGGGGGTTCACGCTGCCAGCGTCAAGCAGGCTTATGTAGGCGATGCTTTCCCCGGCCATGTGGGGGATGGTCCAAACTGCATTCATGGCTCCACTTCGCCACAGTCCCAGCTGGCACGAGTGGATTAGGGTTTTGTGAGGCCCTGGGCCAGAGCAAGTGGGGGTCCCTCTGCACCCCTTCCGCCTGCCGTCCCGCCTGACCCTCCGCCCCGTGCTGCTGCCAGGGAAATGGGGTCAGGGCGCGGGGCCTTGGCCCGACCCCCCACCCGGCCCTCCTGCCAGGGAGCAGGGGGTCGGTGCTCCAGCCGGGGAGCGGGGGTCAGGCACCCTGACTCCCGCTCCCCGGCAGGAGTGCTGGGTGGGCAGAGCAGGTCGGGACGCGGGGGCGCCCATTTTTCTGGGCATGGGCCCCATTGGCCCAGTGACTAATCCCCCACTGCTAGCTGGCAGGGCTTAGGGGAGGCATGTCGGGAACAGACGGCACAGGGTTGGGTGGGGGTGAGTAACACTGCTCAGGGTCTGCACCAGAGCGGGAAGGGGTCATGTCCCGCACGGGTCGACATACAGCACTAGCTCGGCTCGACCCGGCATGCTAAAAACAGAAGCGTACGTACAGGAGTGTACTTGGGGCGGCTAGCCCCGCCCACCGCGTGCGTTGCCATGGCGACACTCGATTGTTTTAGCGCGTTAACTTGCTCAGAGCCGGCGCGGGTATGGCTCCTCCAGCTGGGAATTCCATCTCCAGCTCGACGCAGAGACGTGCCCTAAGCGGGTTTGCAGAGAGCCAGACCTGTCCTCCCATTGAGCGGTTAGTGAAAGACGTGGGTCTTGGGGCCGGGGCGGAGCGCGCACTGCGCCGAAAGCAAAGACCCAAATTGACCTGCCTGTTTGTCAGGCCCTAGCCGGGTAGCCTGGGAGAGGCACGGTGGCAGCGAAGGGATTTTGAGCTATTTCACAAGCACTTAAGAGCAGGCACGAGGCTCGGCCACCTGCTGTGTTTAACCCCGCAGGTCTGGCTGCTTATGCCTTGCTCTCCCCAGGGGCTGTGGAGTGACTCTCCAGCAAGCACGTCTTGGATAGTGCTCGGACTAAAACGGTGTGCAGGGGCCCCGTCCCCCTCCCCCCCCCCAAACCCCACACCACAGTCGCTTATGTTGTGGAAGGGGCCTGCACTGCTTCAGTGGATAGAAGCAGCAGCAGGTCCCACATGCCACCAGCCCCACCCACAGCCGCAGAGGAGCCTGAGCTCCCTTAACGGGTCCGGTCCCTGCTCCTCTGGCCATTCTTCCTCCAGTGGGGTCACAGACGCTGAAAATTTGGAAACCAGAGAGAGGTCCCTCCAGGGCAGGAGCCTCCCCTGGGAACAGAGCTTCCAAAGGCCACTCGGACGGGGGAGGAACCCTCAGCCCCACCCCTGCTCTACCAGACTTTGCCACCATCTTGCAGCCGCTTTCCAGCTGTGGCTCTGGCACACGCTGCTGGGCGTTGGTAAGTGCTATCTGCCCCTCCCCGCAAAGCAGGGCAGGGCCATGGGAGTGTATCTCATAAGAACATAAGAAAGGCCGTACCGGGTCAGACCAAAGGTCCATCTAGCCCAGTATCTGTCTACCGACAGTGGCCAATGCCAGGTGCCCCAGAGGGAATGAACCTAACAGGCAATGATCAAGTGATCTCTCTCCCGCCATCCATCTCCATCCTCTGACGAACAGAGGCTAGAGACACCATTCTTACCCATCCTGGCTAATAGCCATTTATGGACTTAGCCACCATGAATTTATCCAATGTCATTGTCACCCTCCCCCTCTTCTGGGACTCCACTCGTACTGTGGTTATTATTTCGGTCGCTGCCATGGCACCATGCTTCCATCCAGCACACCCACTGCGGTCCCAGGAACAGACTGCTCCAGCTCCCCCCATCCCCAGGACTCCACCAGGGGATAACGCTAAAATAGACCCAACCGACCTGTCCTGCCCATGGCATGTGGAGAACCATATGACCTTTCCCCTCTCTCCAAATGTCCCATGGCACAATCCATTGCTTTGCCTATAGCAATCCACGCTGGGAAGAACTGTTCAAGGAAGTGCCATAAGAAACCAGGTCCCACCTATCCACTACCTATCCACTGCATGGGACCGTTGCTTAGGCATGGGCCTGAAGCAGGCAGCCCAAAGCTACAATCAGCTAAAATCGATGCTGGTGATCAATGCAAAATCTGTCACAAACAAAATACGCGACCTCATCCACAATGAAGCGCTGGCTAGAGCCTGCATCCCAGGGAGGTAGCTGGATGACCATGCAACCCCTGTGCTAGCCCACCTTGCCCCATGGGTCACTGGACTCATCGCAGACGCAGCCAGGAAGCACTGCAGTCAGCTTCTTTTCAAACACAGATGCACTCGGTGAGCTAATAGGGTTTTGTTTTTCCATCTGTAGTGTCTGATTAACGGCTCAACCCCAGCGCGTCTCTTTGTAATGATGCCCATGGCCAGGTCCCTTGTTGGGCTTGAACCTAAACTGCCTGAGCTAAAGAACCAGCTTCGTACGGGTGCAAAGGCAGCAGCAGATTCATAACCCTCTCTGTGGGCTAGCTGAAGATGCATGACGGAAAGGCATTTTTATTTAAAAAAACACCCAGCTCCTGGGGAGAGCAGGGAGCTCACTATTGAAATTGGTTGGTGAACAGGGAGACGAGTGGTCCAGAGCTGCTTGAGAACTCCAGACGGAGGAAGCGCCATAGGGGAAGGAGCTCTCTGCTGCCATCTGCTGGTGAGCAAGGGGAAAAGGCTGAATGGACCAAGCCTTATTTGCATGTTTGTTAAGTGATAATTTGGGACATTTTGATAAAATTCAGTTAGTTTTTAAGTTTGGGAGGTGATGGAACTTTATTATTCCTTTTGTGGAACTAAATGACCAGTGAACGACACCAACTGTGCCTGTGAGGCGGGGTCACCCTGAAAAATCGCAGTCTGGCATGATTGGGTAGTGGGGCCTGGGTTCAAATTAATGGGAAAGGGGTTTTTACTTTCTACTGATTACCTCTGGGGTATTAATATCTCTGTCAAGGTCCTATGAGCCACTAATTCATCAACAAACTCTGGAAATGTGGTCTAGATGAAATTATTATAAGATCAGTGCATAATAGGGTGAAAAAGCATACTCAGAGAGTAATTACCAATAGTTTGCTGTCCAATTTGGAGGATCTATCTAGTGGTGTCCTGCTGGGTCTGGTACAATTCAACATTTTCACTAATGACTTGGATAATGGAGTGGAGATTATGGTTATAAAATGTGTGGGTTACACTGAGCTGTGAGGGGTTGCAATCCCTTTGGAGGACAGGATTAGAATTCAAAATTATCTTGACAAATTAGAGAATTGTTCTATAATCAACAAGAAGAAATTCAATAAAGACAAATGCAAAGTATTAAAGAAGGAAGAATTAAATGCACAACTAAAAATGGGGAAAAACTGATGAGGTGTTAGTACTGCAGAAAAGGATCGGGGGGTTCTAGTGGATCACAAATTGAATGAGCGTCAGCAACGTGATGCAGTTGTGGAAAAGGCTTATATCATTCTGGGGTGTATTAATAGGAGTGTTGTACATAAGACACTCTACTCAGCACTGGTGAAGCCTCAGCTGGAGTAATGTGTCCAGTTCTGGGCACCACACCTCAAGAAAGATATAGAAAATTAGGGAGAGTCCAGAGGACAGCACCTATGAGGAAAGGTTAAAAAAATGGGCATGTTTAGTCTTGAGAAAAGAAGACCAGGGGGGGGATCTGATAAGTCTTCAAATATGTTAAGGGCTGTCATAAAGAGGACAGTGATCAATTGTTCTCCATGTCCACTGAAGGTAGGACAAAAAGTAATGGGCTTAATCTGCAGCAAGGGAGATTTTAGGTCAAATATTAAAAAAAAACTAGTTAAGCTTTGGAATAGGTTTCCAAGGGAGGTTGTGGAATCCTCATCACTGAAGGTTTTTAATAACACATTAGACAAACACCTGTCAGGGACGGTCTAGGTTTCCTTGGGCCTGCCTCAGGGCAGGGTCTGGACTAAATGAGCTCTCGAGGGCCCTTCCAGCCCTACATTTCTATGATTCTGTTATTCCTTTGAGAGCTGAGGTTGCTTTGAGGTAGTAGTCAGCATGGATGCATCACTGAGGCAGGTGATAATGCTGGTGGTTTGGGATGAGCCACCAAGAGCAGCAGCCTAGCTGAGGGACTCTGACAAGGGCCTCCCTACCTAGCAGCAAAGCCATAATCACTTCAGCTGGGATAGATGGTGGAGCCCCCAAAGCAGATCAGGCAGTGCTTTCCTTAAGGGCTGGAGATGGACCTGCCCAAGTTCTGGACTCTACCAACCCTGGACAACAAACTGTGAGTGGGGAGCAATGGTGGAGGGAAATGGCGAATGGTACAACCGCTTGTCTCATTAGCCACTCACAACCAGGAGAAGATGCTGTGGGGGATGGGAGTCTTATCTAATAGATATTGTTAATTGATAAATTGCTGGCTTTCCCAAGTTCATTCTGTGTCCCCCTTCTCCCACACTTCAGCCAGAGACATCCTGCTTCATAGACATAGGAACAGAAGACAGGAAGGGCCAAAATCCTACAGTGCCCCCAGCTTCCCCTCTGTCCCACAGCAAAACTGTTAGATAGAGGAGGCTGGGAACAAATCATCTTTGTTGTTAGCCTGCATCCAGTTCAGTGTTTCCATAGAGTTCTCATTCATCTAGGTTCTCTCCCATGTCCCGGCCAAATTCCAGCTTGGGTAATTGCATTCTGCCTCCCTATAGTCCCCCTATAGCTTCAATTTGCTTTGCTTCCTGCTGCATCAAAATGTTGACTTTGATGCTGTGTGTTATTAGCCAGCTGTTATGTTTCACATCAGAGGTGGCTGCCTTTCAGAGCTGCACAAAACCGTTCTTTGGGCTCTGTACAGTTTCAATTTGCCTTGGGATTCTTAAAGTTGAAAGGTGCTTGTAGTGGGGCGGCTTCCCCACCCCTGGAGAACAGGGGTTAAAAGCAGCCAAGCTAGGCTGGTTGGGGAAGCAGCCACAGGTGTGGCCAGCTCAATTAGGGCCCAGCTGGCCCTGATAAGAGGGCTGTGGACCAGGAGCTGAAGGAGTCTCTCTCCAGCCTTAGAGGGAGAAGGGCCAGCTGCCTGGGTGCAAGGTACCTGAGGTGGAGCAGTGCTGGGGAAGGGCAAAGGGAGCTGGGGAGCTCCAGCCTGGTAAACCGCCAGGCTGCAGGCCTTGTTGAAGGCCTATGAAAGGTACTGGGGCTGCAGAGGNGAGCTGGGGAGCTCCAGCCTGGTAAACCCCCAGGCTGCAGGCCTTGTTGAAGGCCTATGAAAGGTACTGGGGCTGCAGAGATGCAGCCTGGGAATAGGCAGAGGCAGCAGGTCCTAACCCCTTGCCAATGATGAGTGGCCTTTACAGACTGCCGTCTGCCCCAGGGAGCGGGGGCTAGATGATGACTGGCAGTAGCCACTGAGGCAAGGTGGGTTTAGAGGGTTGGGGGTTCCCCTGGGAGGGGAGACCCAGAGCGTCAGGTTACTGCTGGGGCAGAACCCTGAGGTAAAGGTCACTGGGGTCTGGGAGGGACATGGGGCCAGCGGCAGGTGAGACACCAGCCAGTAGGAGGTGCTCCGTATGCTGGAAAAGAGTTAATTCCCAGATGACCAGCAGGAGGCGCCACGCCCGTGAGTCGTTGCTTCGCTACAGTGCTATAATAATCTTAAATGAAATATAAAATGTAGCTGCAGTGCTACCAGTTCCGCAAGGCCGGCTGTATTCAGTTCACTTCAAGTATTGCAGTAACATGTTCCAAAGACCCTCTTGGAACATCTTACAAACAGCCCTTAGAAATCCAGCTGACTATTCTGAACCCTTTGCATACATGTGAAGTGCATATTTTTTCAGCTCTCCCATGGGCGCTAAATTGGCTATAGATTATTCTGCACCTTCAGATCCGTCCAAAAAACTCCCTTGATAAATTGGACAGCGGGTGTGCAAAGATAAGGAGACAGGTGCTTTCATTCTACATCTGCAGGCTGAGGAGAGAGGCTCCGTTATAATGAGCATAATTAGAGTAAAGAAATCCAAGAGCTCAGGAGTTCAGTACATTTGTTCTGAAGGGGGTTAGGAGGTCAGACTGCTGCATATGTTCGCACTGGTGGCTGAATCTCCTGACCTGTAGCTCTAAGGAGCTCTTACATCATTCATTAATTTGTTCCATTCTGCTCTCTGTTTCCCATCCTTTTCCCTTATGAAAAGAGGAGGCAGAATTTACCAGCGGAGAGCTGGCTAAGCCCCTGTCTCTGTTACCAGCAGGGGAAGGTTGACCGAGACAGGTGTGGTTGGAGTTATCCTGGCTGCCTTTGTGAGGCATTCCCACTTCATAGCCCTTCACAAGATCTCGCTCTCTGGTGCCTAAATGAGGACACATTAGACAGAGGAGGAGATACATCAGAATGCAGTGCATCCAATTCCTCATTGTAAATCTGGGGAATTTTAGCATCTTGATTCTGACAAGTTATTGGCAAATAAAAATAGTTCCATTATTCAGCTCAGACTTTGGGGTGGAGGTGGAGAAAAGGGGAGCAGGGTTCTCTCCCTCTAGGCTAAATATGTCCCTGGGTGTAACTCTGCTGAAGATATTGCTCTAACCCAGGGGTAGGCAACCTATGGCACGAGTGCCGAAGGCGGCACGCGAGCTGATTTTCAGTGGCACTCTCACTGCCCGGGTCCTGGCCACTGGTCCGGGGGGCTCTGCATTTTAATTTAATTTTACATGGAGCTTCTTAAACATTTTTAAAACCTTATTTACTTTACATACAACAATAGTTTAGTTATATGTTAGACTTATAGAAAGAGACCTTCTAAAATGTTAAAATGTATTACTGGCACGTGAAACCTTAAATTAGAGTGAATAAATGAAGACTCGGCACACCACTTCTGAAAGGTTTCCGACCCCTGCTCTAACCACTAGGTCATGTGCCCTACCATAGCAGCGCCAGGTTCCCTGCCATCACTGGAGGTGGTAGGGTTGCACCTGAAATGCACTGGTCCCTCTCTTTACATCCCACCTATCCTGCCTGAAGTTTGGCTGATCCTTTTTTCCTTTTCAAGCCCTGAGCTCCTGCTGCTCCACACCTGTTTCCCTCGGGGACTCGCCATTCCCTTTAAAAGGGCTGAGGAGGACAGAAGAGCTCATTTGTCAGAGCCTCACCATGGCACACATGCAGTGTCGAAGCTAGTGACCAAAAAGTGTGCAGTGCCAAGCATTAGCCCTCCACATTCACTTGCATGTGATTGACCAGGATCTCCAAACCTGTAACATGGCTCAGTGGGTGCAGTGCAGCGAAGGAAGGCAGGTGGCATTCTTCACGTACCCTCCATGCAGTCAAAGGGCAGCGTGAAAGGAAAAAACTTGGCCTTAAAGCTTTTAAGAGGAGAAGCTTTGGATTTCCTATCCCCATTGACTTGCATGGAACTGCCCTTGATTTACAATGGGGATATGTCGTCACTGCAGAGTTAGCCCAGCCGACTGGCACCCGGGTCTGAGCACCTGGGTTAGCCTAGCCCAGCTGTGAGCGTCCCCACTGCAAAACCTTCTCTGTGTTAGTGTGTCTGCACTCCTGTGGGTGTCTGAGGGATGTCCCATCGTTCTTTCTGTTGAGATGCTCGAGGATTCTTTCCCCGGGAGACCTCATCTGCCCTTCGGGGGGATCTGTGGGAAGGCAGTGGAGGGCCATCAGGGTTAGCCTGCATCCTCACTAGACAGGCCCTTCATCCCATTTTAAGCCGGATAGTCCTGTTTGTCTATGGTTTGTCCCTGTCAGTACTGAGACAAAACCGGAAGATGCCATTTTGAAGAGTGCGCCACGCTGCCCCTGCTGGCGGGATTTCGCATGCACCGCGTGTGTGGGGTCAGGCTGTTGGGGTCATGCAGGCGGTGGCGGGCTGGTGCTGTTCCCAAAATACCGGAATGCCCACTATTCAGGGGATGCATCAGTGGCCACCCCAATCCTCGCTGCAAAGGGGGCAGGTTCCAGCCCAACGGGAAGCGGGGCCCAGGTTCTAACCCTCCCCCTTGCCCCCAGCTGGGTCAGCTAGCCTGGGCTGAAGGATTTTCTGTGTGGACAATAGAGGGGTTTGGACCAACACCCAGGTAAGAGCCTGGATTACTTGTGCAGTGCAGATCTACCCTAAGTCTGCATTTGTCCCAGTGTGTTCTGGGCCAGGTTCTGTTCCCATTTCCACCTGCACAGGCCTCATTGACTCATTGTGAGGACACCCTGGGTGTCTTGGTGGGTGTGTCTAGGGGGCACAGTCTGGCTCAGTGGGGTGTCTGCCCTGCAGATTCATGCCCTTGGTGAACATCTTTAATCAGATTAGTCTGCTGAGGTGTATTCCGCACCTAAAGTCCTGGTGGGGCAAAGGGGAGACCTGGCCCTACTGACTCCCTCAGGGAATAAATAACAAGGATGGCTGGTGTGTGTTTGTGGTGGCTGCAAACCTATCTGAGCTGGAGTCTTCTAGGCTCTGTTTGAAAGCCCATTGAAAGACTCCCTTTGACTTCAACGGGCTTTAGATCAGGCCCATGGCGATGTTCTGACACAAAGGTTCAAAGGAAAAACCCTCCCTGCAGCAGCTTTCGTCATTCAGTACCTGAGCCAGGTCTTCATAATGCCACCCTACAGGGGAGAGAATACACTAGTCATTCATCATGGCCAAGTTCCGGGCATAGCCAGCTGGTGAAGACAGCAAATCACTCAGCTAATATTTAAAAGGGAAGTGACTTTGAGCTTATTTTGATACCAGGAACATTTTGTGCTCAGAGATGGATCCTTCCCCCACTCCTGGATGTTTGATCTATTCAGTGGTTTTTACTGCACATTGCGTTTCTTTTTCTTTCCACCTCTCTGGTGGCTCTTAATGAAGTTAAAATTGGTTCTATTAATCCTTTGCCTGCGATCCCTTCTGGTTTTTAAGTAACTTTCAGCCCCCGCATGTTTTCACAATCCTAAACCTGTGGAGTTATTCTATTTCCATTAAAGGCAGAAATCAGTGTACCTGATGCAGAATTTGAGAGGCATCTATACTCCTTGCAAGAGAGTGCTTTTTACAAAACACCACCTCCCTTCTCCCCCAGGGTGACTTTCAGAAAGGTCCCAGGAGGGCTACATTTAAAAGAGCTTCTGTTTCTTTTTCATCACAAGTTTATTTGCTCAAAGCCGGGAACGGGCAGTGGAAGGTGCACGTTGCGAGGACACGGAGCGGCCGCTATTCGCGCCTAAAGATGGTTTTGTAAATCCATTTCTGAAAGTTGGCTACTGCAGTGTAAACACCTGGGTACCTGGGACTAGCACAGCTGTTCCCCCAGGACACAATCCCGAACACTCGGCCCTCACACACCAGTGGCCCGCCAGAGTCCCCCTAGAAAAGAAGCAGACACAATAAAGGTTGCGGTTTTCTAAAATGGTTTGGGGGTGACCTTTCCATCATAGTAATAAACACCTTTCCTGTCTAGGAACAGGAGGACCAAGAAGGCTCTGGGGCAGATTCTCCATAGCCCTATACTATAGGTAGGCATTTCACCAGTGCAAAGTACGCATAAAATGCTACTGAGTCAGAATAGTAACAGCCTCTTTGCACTGGTGAAAGGTGCATGGTAATGAGGAATCAGGCTCCTAGATTATACTCCATATATTTCTGTACCTGAGTCCCAGAAGGACTTAGGCAGCCTGGAGGGAATTCAGAGATGGATTCTCTGCTAGTGTAAATGGGCTCTATGCCATTGACGTCAGAGTTTTGCCTCTTTACACCAGCAAAGAATTTGGCCCCAGGAATTTAACTTAACGCATTTCCCACCCAGTCCTGACAGTCCCGTTCAATGGAAATTGCACCTGACCCTTTCCCAGGGCAGCACCCCTGCCAACAACAGTTTTCTTACAGGACGCTAGAGAGACCCATCAAAACTGGGACTGTCCTGCCCTCTGAAAGACAATGCTGGAATCCCAGAGAGATTTAGTCCAGCCCTTGGGAACAATCTGCACCATTGTGCCTGCCTAGGTGTGATGCACCAGCATCATGCAATGACCTGGCATCACGACACAAGAACATGACATCACGCCGCATTGGCGACATGATGACTAGGTCCTGCCAGACAAATAATTAAAACAGAGGCAACAGCTGTAATGTATTTTGGAAGGGACGCCTTCGGCCCTATTGTACTTCCTTGCTATTGTCTTACCCAGGAAGAGAAAAAAAAAAAGCTAGCTCATTTCCAGCTTGCCATTTTGTTCTTCTTGCTATAAAAATAGATCCGCCTTCTCCACCCACCCTCTGTGCTTCAATTCCGAGCCTGAGTCATCTCCAGTTAGGAGGTGTGTGATCAAGGCTTTAACTCTATGGGAACTTGAGAACAAGGCAGCGCGGTGGACAGCTGACTGCTCTGTCTCTGTGCAAGCATTTTTCTCCAGATCCCCTCCCATGACGCTGTCCACTGGCTGCAGTAATGGTGGTCAAGATTTTCAAAAGGGACTGGTGGCTTTGGGTGCCCCCTGAGAAGAGTCTGATTTTTCTCCCAGAACGTGCATCCTCAGGAAACCAGGTTCTTTTAAAGGTGTACTGGGCACCCAACATTTGAGAGCCCCCAAACTCACTCGTCACTGTTGGCTTGTGTCTTCCAAGTCTGTCTAGAAAAGTACTAGTTTCCTGTCAGATGAGGAGGAGGCAGGAGATGCTTTTTAACGGATGGATTCTTTTTTATGGGACCCAGTGGGTCTAAAGACCCATCTGCCACTGAGTGCCTAGCAGTTCAGGATGGTTCTCTGCAGCTTGGGCATAGCTGGCGTGCTAGCAGGACGCGCTCTCCCCAGAGGAGAGGTTTGAACTTGCAGCTTCCTCTGCCGAATTAAGGAGGGCGGCTGTACCTGGCAGGCATCTTTGCCCCCTGTGTTGAACCCGGCACAGATCATGTTCTTGGTGATGTATCCCGCATAGGAGGCCGTGCTGTTACACTTCCCAGAAGAGATGATAGGCAGGCGCACGCTGCGTAGGGTGTCCGAAGTCATCCCGCCCATGGGAGTGGTGTAACCCCAGCCAGAGACTTGGCAGAAGCGTCCCTCCCTCATTACTGCTCCTTGCTGGGGGAGTGGCACAATGGAAACAAAAGCGTTGTGCACCAGCGGCCTGTTCAGCTGTTCGGAGACACCAAGGAGAGAGTCATTACTGACTGTACAGAAACAGAGAGGCAGGAACAGGTGATCATGGGTATAGCGCTGTGTGTACGGTGACAGGCGAACCTCATGCAACTCACAGCTTGGGTTCCACTCACGTTTGGGATGCTTCTCTGAACCAGCCAGACTGCATCAGCTGCAAAATCCAATCCAGATCCAGGGTTTTGGTTTGGCCCATCGTGGAAATGGGACCTGGCTGCAAAACTTGGATCTGGATTCAGTTTCCAATCTTTTCCTCAAAGCCATGGGGTGTTTGGATCCACTGTTTTGGTCTAAGACTTCACACTTATGGAAAGTCCTATAGAATGTAAAAGGCAATGAGAACTTTTCTATAAGATTCTTTGAATCCTCCTATAGAATCTAGAAGAGAATTATATCCTGGCTATAGAATTCTATAGGATGGGTCAAAATACCTATAGAAAGGATCTCATTCTCTATTAAATTATCTTGGTCTTAGGACTAATTTCTATAGGAGCCTATTTATTATAATTCTACAGGACCCTCTTGGTTTCATCTCTAGTAAATCCTATAGGCTTCCCGTAAAGGTGCTGTGCAGCAGCTGTAAAAATGGTATTCTCCACTCCTCAACTTTAAGGGAGGATCTGTTGGCTTGTTCAGGCCCTTTCTGTTAGCAAAACAGAGCTGCACAGGGAAGAGTACTGAACTAAACATTTTCAAACCCTCAGAAAGGTTTGGTTTGAGTTCTGGGTGAAGGTGGAGGTCATATATTTTTAGAGTTTAAGGCCACAAGGAACCATTAGAACATCTATTATGATCTCTTGTATATCACAGGCCATTCAATTTCACCCAGTTACCCCTGTATTGAGCCCAGTAACTTGTTTGGCTAAAGCATCTTCCAGAAAGGCAGCCAGTTGGGCTCTGAAGCCAGCAAAAGATGGATGGAGAATCCATTACTTCTCTTGGCAGTTTGTTCCAAGGATTAATCCTCCCCAGTGTGAAAAATGTGGGCCTTAGTTCCAATTTGAATTTGTCTGGCTTCAGCTTCTGGCCATTGGTTCTTTTTATGCCTCTCTCAGCTGGATTAAAGATCATTTTAATACTGGTATTTTCTCCCCAGGAAGATACTTATATACTGTAATCAAGCCATCTCTGGATTTCTGATACACAAAACAGACCGATCCCTTTAAGTCTCCCACTGGAAGGCATTTTTTTCCCCAGCCCTCAAATCATTATTGTGACTCTCTTACTCCACCCTCTCCAATTTTTCAACATCCTTTTTTAAAATATGGACACCAGAACTGGATGCTGTATTCCAGTATTGCTCTCACTAATGTCATGTACAAATGTCAATTCCCCTCCCTCCTCCTACTCCGTACTCCCGGGGTTATACATCCGAGGATGGCATTGGCCCTTTTCGTCACAGCATCACACTGGGAGCTCAGGTTGAGTTGCTTGTCCACTGTGACCCCCTAAATCCTTTTCAGAGTCAATTCTTCAGGCTATATCAAGTCATCCACCCCTGTGCTGTCTGTTTGAGCACTACAGGAGCAGACTACAGTACCATTTGCTATGGTATTGTGATGATACTATAGTGTCTAGTGCTTTGAGTATGATTTACCAACGTGTGCGTGTACGTGCACACGCACTGTCTGCAGCTGGGCCACGCGCCGAGAGCACAAGCGAAGGGCGATGTTCATTTGCACGCACTCCCCGTTGCTCACGGCAGGAGTCTGCAATCTAGGTTTTCAGTCTCTCTGAATGGTTCATACTGGGGCTTTGGAAATATTTAATTTTAGGGAAATTAGAGCCAGGCTCCCAGAGGTCCTTAGGAGAGAACTGAACGGCATCACTATGTCCCAGCAGCCTCTGAGCTGCTGCTGCTTCAATCAATAGAAGCCCCCTCGCCCCTCCAGCTCTGCACTATACATTCCCTTGGGGGGAAGTCTAGCAGACTTGGTGCCTGGAGCCTTAGACTGCATCACTTTAATAATTATTTAAACTTGAGTCCATTCTTATTAATACACAATGCACTTTGCAAACCTAGTTGAATGCCGTTTAAGTGAAAACGATACCGGCTTAGCCTGAAACGTTAATTCGTTAAAGGCAATCCTCCCTGGGAATTTCATTTAGCTCCTCGTTCGGTTTCCTTCCCTGGCTTGGACTTTTCACTGCTTCCTTTTGAAGCTGCTGGATTAGTAAAGGGACAGGCAATCTTAATGAGTCCCTGTTATGTCAGGTAATAGACTCCTTTGGTTTACAGAATATTTTGAACAGCAAATGCTCTTTCAGCAAGGGATTGCCGCCTGGGAAAAGATCGCCGGAGAAACCATTCTGCAAGCACCTAGCATTTGCCTAGAAGACTAGATCTAGTGAATTTGCAGCTTGTGCTCTGCATGGGGATTTGGTGGGATTTCTTTCAGTGGCTGGGCTTGAATTCCCTCACGTCTTTGAGCTCTTTTTTGCCCGTCACCCTGTGGACTGATTTACATTCATCAGCTCTTGGTTTTTATAATACAACATCTGTCGCAGTGTATTCAGTCATTTTGTCCCTGCCTTTAAATGATTCATTAACGCCGCTCCAACTCCCTCTCCTGAGCAAACGCTGAACCTCATTGTCCCATGAATGCTTAGTGAGCTTATAAAGACCTGGTTCCAAAACCAAAACGCAAGTGAAAAGCTCGCACAGGATGTGTATATGCAATAGTGACGCGTGCCCATTCACCCACTCACATGAATGCTTCTCCACAGGCAGCCATGGTGTAGGTGTACAGAACTAGAAGCGGGCATGCTTATATTCTGCTCCAATGGCTAAAATGTGTTTG
The DNA here is from genome assembly GCA_003942145.1 of Platysternon megacephalum. Taxonomy (NCBI): domain Eukaryota; kingdom Metazoa; phylum Chordata; order Testudines; family Platysternidae; genus Platysternon; species Platysternon megacephalum. The sequence goes on along the minus strand of QXTE01000014.1, from coordinate 14,472,002 downwards.
CATTAACGTGCATCGCCATTTAAACCTGAGGCACAAGCAGGAAGGCTTTGGGGCTAAACTGGCTTTCACCCATGAGGCTACTCTGCAGAATCCTTTTAGATTGGTTTTTGCAGGGATGGGAGGGCAGGTTGGCCCTGATTCTGTGTATAAGCCACTCCATATCCTTTCGGGATGCTTTTCCACTTAGCCTGCTCAATTCCTTACCAAGGAGTGGTAGGGAATTGACAATGACAGGGAGCCCGGAACTCAGGAAGTGTATCTCCAGCCTAGGTACTAATCAGTGCCTAGACACCACAGAGGTTGGTACTCTTCACTAAGGTAAATAGACCCACAGAGTGAAAGAGACCCTGTGAGATCTGAAATGTACAACGATCAGTAACTAATAATAATACCTAGCACTTATATAGGAGGTAAGTATCACTTTACAGATGGGGAAACTGAGGCACAGAGCAGGGAAGTGACTTGCCCAAGGGCATGCAGCAGAGCCAGGAACAGAACCCAGTTCTCCTGAGTCCCAGTCCTGTGCGCTCTCCCCTAGGGCATATTGACTTCCGGGATAGAACAGCATCAGAAAGCAACAATCGCGGAGAAGAATGCACACCCCTCCTGTGACAAAATGTCCCCTCAGCTGGTTTGTAGGTAGATGCTGCTAGAGCCCCACTGTTGGGGGAGTTGGGAAGAGCAGGCACATGTGTCCTGATTACTAGTTACTAGCCTCGTTAATCATACATTGCATTTCTTTCAGAACTCAGGGCCCACCTCCCTCACTGGGAGTAGTAGCCCTAGTTGTGTCAAGGAGGAGTAAGGCACTATTCCTGGGGAGTAGGGGCAGTACAGTCTAGGCCTCTGGGATCTCTACGCTGGAGCAGGACAGTGTCTGCAGTAGCAATGGGATAGGTAGGGCTGGGAAGGCCATTCCACTCCAATCTCCTATTTCCAATTGCCAGTAACGTTGTCNCCCTAGTTGTGTCAAGGAGGAGTAAGGCACTATTCCTGGGGAGTAGGGGCAGTACAGTCTAAGCCTCTGGGATCTCTACGCTGGAGCAGGACAGTGTCTGCAGTGCCAATGGGATAGGTAGGGCTGGGAAGGCCATTCCACTCCAATCTCCTATTTCCAATTGCTAGTAACGTTGTTAACAATGTTCTTTTTGGGGAGGACACTTGGCAGGGATTGGTTAGTTTGTTTTATTTCTTTCCAGGTGTGAGAGAAGGGAGATGAAGGTGCTCTGCGCCTCCCACGATGAGACCCTACGTTTATGGCCGGCGCAACCCATTAGGCGACCTAGGCGGTCGCCTAGGGCACTAACATTTGGGGGGCGCCGGCGCCCTGGTCGTCAGCGGAATTTTGGGGGCGGGACCTTCTGCCGCCTCTGTCAGGGGCGGCATTTTGGGGGCGGGACCTTCCGCCGCCTAGGGCGGCGAAAAAGCTGGAGGCACTCCTGCCTATGTTTATATCCGAAGCAGTGCGGATGGGGTGACAGGACTTGTACCCCAATTTGAGTTCTCTTCCTGGCTCTGCTGCTGGCCTGCTGAGTGACCTTGAGTGAGTCACATCGCTCTGTGCCTCAGTTTCCCCATCTGTAAAAAGGGGGTGATGATTCCTCTCTCCTTGTGTAAAGTGCTTTGAGATCTACAGGTACAGGGTGCATATAAGAGCTAGGTATTTGTTATTAGGGGTCATTGGTGGTTTGTTCCGCTTCACCTTGACCTCCTGCACATTGCTCCAGCCCTGCCTTTATTTCCCCTACCAAATGCTTCATGTGTGTGCTCAGCGGAGCACATGTCCTCTGCTGTGAACAGCCAAAACAATCTGTAGTGACCCCCCTCCCTCTCCAACAGCCGTCCTCCCTTTCATGGCCCGGCGAAAGCTTGTTACCTTAATCAGCATGATGTCTGCATTTTTGGAAGCGGAGCTGTAGTCCGGATGAACCACCATCCGAGAGGGCCGGAAGATCTGCTCTGTGCCTTCAAAAGTGGAGAGAGAATATTCCCCAGCTACAATCATCATCTGGTTAATTCTGTTGGGAGACAGCAGAGGCCCTGGTCACCGGTGCATCACTGCAGGGGGAAAAATGTCTCTGCCCAGGTCTGACTTAAAATGCAGTCACTCAAAGGACTCAAAACTTTTCACAAGGCTTGTAGCACTCACAGCACTTCCCACGTGAGCTCTTGTGCACCGGTGCTTGAATTCACGTGGAGTCAACACTGAAGTGATGGAGGGATGGGTGCATGTTTGCCTATTGCGTAGATCTGGATGTACGACTGCTTGGAGGTACACGTGACTGTGGGGGCGGGCGGCACTGTGGGGAGGCGGGTAAGAAATAGCATCCTTTCCATTTTGCAGATGAGTAAACCAAGAAATGAAGTGAGAGACGTAATGACAGTGATTCAGTGGGAGAGCCGGGAATCCAGGCCTTTGCTCTGATCACTAGAGAATCCTCCTTCCCAACCTCTGTGTTAGAATTCCACGGTCCAATGTTTCTCCAGAGAGGATAATGAGCGTGTCCAAAGCATCAATATTATGAAATGTCGTTGACTAGGAATGGGCAAACTGGTTGGGCTAAAAGAAAAACTGACAGAAATTGTGCCCCAAACTTTGGCTGCACCAGCAATGAGATGGGAAAAATTCTGGTGAGCTGCCTTTTGCTGCTGCTCTTTTGAAATCCTTGCTGCTGCTACTATGATGACCCCCCCGAGGGAGAAATGCCAAGTGCCTCCCCTCTGCCCCCCAAGAAGGCTGTTCTTTCTGACCTTACATCTTAAACACAACCAGGAAATCCTGGCAATTCTAGGGCCCCAATTCAGCTATTCAGCAAAGCACATGCTTAACTTTAAGCATGTGTTTAAGATTTAATGGGGCCCCGAGACACAAGGTAGATTGGCACTGGCTCAACGTCACATGGGCAGTCTGGAGCTGAGCTGGGAATTGACCTTAATAGAGCTTAAGCACGTGTTCAAAACACCTTGCTGAATTGAGGCCCTAGTGAGACAGCCTGGAAAAGTTTCTGGCCCTCGTTGGTCAGACCCAAGAGGCTCGGCTAGTTAAGAGAAGAAGCCAGACTGTTGGGTCCTTATATAAACCAAACCTTCCTGTCTTTGAAAAGTCATCCCCCGTTACAGCTCACCAGTCTGTGGGCGTAGGAGCTCTAGGCATGTGAGCCGGTGGGGCCTGTGTGTAGATACGTCCCAGATCAAGGGCCCAGCTTTCAACCTGAACACTTAAACTTAGGCACCGAAATCCCTATATAGACACCGAAATGGGAACGTAGACACCCAAGTTTGAAAACTGAGCTAGGAGCGTGTGTGTAACTATGTACAGGACTCCATGGAGCTGTGATGTTTGATGGGAGTCCAGTACCCTATGTTCTAGCAAACCTCTATACTCTGCTGTGAGGGGAGGCTGGTCTCTTGTCTGATTCCCAGACGCCTGACTGTGTGCTCTGAAAGCCCCCCAATTCCCCTGGCATTCCTTACTCAGTTTTGCAGTGAGCAGCCGTCAGGACCCAGCTTCGGCTGACCAGCGACCCGCCACAGAAATGGAAGCCTGTCTTCCTCTTCAGGGACACCAGGTACTTGGAGGAATGTGGCGCCACTATGTAACCCCCGATGATGCGCTGGAGGCTGTTCTGGCCATCTGCAGAGCAAAGGCAAAGCTGTCAGGAGGAGATAACTGGCAAACCCAGCCGCTGTGTCATGCATGAACTGTGGCTACCTCTCACCCCAAAGACACTGGGGCACTCTGCGTCTGCACAGATCCCAGTATCACTGCATGCAGCTGGACAGTCCCAAGTGTCATTCGATGTAGGCTGCTGGCCAGGCCTTATTTTGAGGGAATAGGAGCTCTGAAACCAAATAACCTTCCAGGACCTTTGAATTTTAATCATGACACCATGAGTTGCTGTGACAGCTGAGGCCCTGCTAGGGCTATGCAGGGGGAGATAAATGGGACTACAGAAGATGCTACACACCAAAGAGGCACTTTAAATCACAGACGAGGTGCCAACTCCCTCCCTATAGGCGCATGTAGCTGCCATTAGCATCCGTAGGAGTTAGACATCAGTGCCAAGGGGATGGATAAATCCCTCGGGAGGGATTCTAATTGATCTGCCACTCTATTATCGTCCTCTCGCTGACATTAGCAAGACGAGAGTCCATCTATTATTCACGCAGCTACCGGCCGTGATTTCTCCAGAGGCGGCAGAGCGATGATAAATATACAACCTAATTGGTTTTTAATTGGAATTTTAATCAATCGGAATCCAGTTTAACGCTCACCAGAGTGAGGGGCTAATTGTACTAACCTGCCTGAGGCCTAGTGCAGGCAGGCCCCAGGCGTCTATCCCACCTGGCGCCCCAGCTCTGATCTGACTCGTTATCCCAGTCTCCAGCACAGCTCTACTAATGCACATCCGTTATGGCCTGGGACTACCCCTGCTCTTCCAGTCCTGGGCCTCGCTCTCAGCCAGGGGCTGTTAACTGGTTGTGTCATGTGAGCAAACGGGCTCTGGGATAAGTCCGTCAAACTCAGGTCTGATCTGGAGCAAACAAATGGATTGGTGCCAAAAGGAGAATGCCAGAGCACTAATCTAGTCACCTCCAAGCTAGATGGTTCATTTGCATCTTGTTTCATGGCACAGAGCAAGGTTTCTTGTAACAGGTCTGCTCTGTTCCTCTAATTAGCAGCCGTTATGCTGTTTTCTTTTAAGAACAGGTAACAGTGTAATGGCTTTGACCTGCTGTGTATGCAGAGCACCTGTAAACTATTGAAACGGATCTTTAATGGCCCACAGCTGGGCAGATTGTTACCAGTACTAGTGAAAATTCAGGAAAAGTATGGTTAATGCACAATCATTTATTTGAGAGAGAATCATACAAGCAGTAAAGGTTATGTAATACACATCTTCCTAACAAGCCTCAATTCCCCAAGTATAAACCCTCAGTAACTATATTGGCCTTACACAGTATCCTGATTGGCAAACAAAGCAGGTATAGCTACAAGTCCTAGATGGAGACTTCTTTTCTTCTCCCCTCTCAGGTACTTGGTCTGTCAAATGTCCCTCAAAGCAGGGTCTTGGTTACCCCAAGGCCTTCTGTCTTACAGCGTCACGGACCTCTTCAGATGTTAATTGGGGAACAAACTAACTAATTTACTTTGCTTAACATTTATACCTTTTGTTCTCAAAGGAGTCGCATGTCCCAAAAATATGCCCTGTGGGTGTTTTATTACTGGTTTTCTCTAATTAATATTTTAGAAGGGGGCTACAAAACAGGCAAAGACCAAAGCTCAATCAACGTTTACCCCCTCGTCAATCACTCACTTGAGCTCCTGGTGCGGTGTCCTCCAAAAGGGGTTATTTTGACCTGGGTCAACCTGTACCAAGCTCACCGATGGCATGTGTTTGCGTTTTCTTTACTTTGTGAGCTGGTCAATCAGCTGACATGTTTCAAAGGCTATATTTTCACTACCGCAATAAATCGACCTATGCTACGCAGCGTAGTTGGAGTTGACGTACCTTAGGTCGAGTTACCGTGGGGTCTACACCGCGGTGGGGTCTACACCGCGGGGGGGTCTCCCGTCGACTTACCTTACTCTTCTCATTGGGGGTAGAGAACCAGGATCGACTGGAGAGCGATCTGCAGTCGATTTGGCGGGTCTTTACTAGAACCACTAAATCGACCGCCGGTGGATCGATCTCAGAGTGTCGATCCCTGCCATAGAGTAGACTTGCCCAAAGTCTCCTGTTGAGACACATGCACAGATGGAGCCTCAATTAGCCATTCAAGTGCAATTTCAGCCCTCTCAGTAAATTTCCATACCAACTGTCTGATGCTAAGAGAATCCTGCTCCTAGCCAATTCAGACATCCCAAGCCATACCAACCTCATGGTTACCACAGTCATTCATATCAATCACAACAATTCATAATAATTTGGCACCATCCCAACATAAACTGTACTGGCTTTATACATCACTAAACGGTGCTGTGTTGTCAGAGTTATTGGCATAGTAGCTTCACTGGGTTAGCAATTGTCCAGTAGCCATCATGCTCTGCTAGAACATCGGTGACCTACAGATGAATCTAAGTGATGGAGACACTGACAAGGCCAGGAGGCTCGGTTGCATCACTGCAGTTGTGACTCTTTTGAACAGGATGGACAATAACGAGCAATGACAATAGAGGCCTCTGTCGAGGCAATGGTACCAACACAGACTGGATGCTAAAAGGTGACCCCATCAAAGCCAATGTGCTCTGGTAGGTCAGTGAAGTGCCTGCCACATGGAAGTGATGGAGGAACAAATCACAGTGCTTTGTCCGCTCAGGGCAGTGTCTACCAGAGCGATGTGCTGAGAAATGACTGCCCACCAAAGAAGCCGGTACACTTTGTTGGGCGAGTGTAGACTCTGGGCCCTGGTGGCTGGGGCACAGGCTGAAGAAGCTCTGATCTAAGCTGGGACACCAGGAAGCACTGGCCCAGAAGGTGGTGTGAAGTATCTGCTGTTTAATGACTAATTTACCTAACCTTTCCAAAGAGGTGACAGCGTCCTGACTCACTTTTACGTGGCCCTTTGTCAAAGAACACCAACACTTAGCTACATAACAATACAGGTCTGTCGCATCTTAGGCGCATTTAACATGTGCGATTTCAGCTTTACGCAGTCGGCAAAAACAAGAAAAAAAAACCAAAAAAAAGAGAAAAATAACAATTTAAATACTGTTTCTGTACTGCGGGCGATTCCGCCTGCCATTACACTCAATGTAATTTTGACTATACGCAGTTTTCGCTTTACGCGCTGACCGCGGAACGTAACCCCAGCGTAAGATGAGACAGACCTGTAATATAATAATTATTTGAAGCCTCCTTTGATTTAGGCTGCGAGTTGGTCACCTGTGTAAGAAAGCAGTTAGGGAGCTGTGAGAAGAACCCATTATTTTGCGTGCTCCGGGGCAAGATTCTGAGGTCTCTATTTGGTTTACACTCAGGGCTCCTTACTGCAAAGTGCCGAGTGCTTCTGGGAAGTGCCGAGTGCCCACAACTCCCAATGAAGTCGATGGGAGCTGAAGGCTCTCAGAAGCCATCAGCTCATGCTGAGATCAGGCTCTTACTCCTTACTCTGGAAACTTCCTTCTGAAGTCCATAAGAGTTTGTCCTGGTTAAGGACTCAAGAAAAGCTTCAGGTTTTGGCCCTTTCCTAACATCCCAAAATTTCTCCCAAGAATCCCCTGAGCTGAGGCATTGCCCTGTTTTTCTTCCGGTGGTGCAGTTCGTTTCCAGGGCATCTGATAGGAATGTACGTGCTTTCGTGGCGTTATTTCCAGAGAATGTTGAAGTGTTTGATTTGTGTAAATTCTCTTCCTGTCGAATTACACCGTTCTTCCAAAAGGTCTCCCTGTCGGTGGCCTCTTTGTCTAGAACAATTTTGCTCAATTGTGGTATAATTTAGGAAGCAAACTTTCCTTGCTAATAGTTTTACTAAACAGAAACTGAATGATAAACATTTTGGGCATGTTTCCTCCTTTGTACAGCTCCTTTCAGAGAATCTCCAAACATATTACAATAATCAATTAAGCCTCACAATGCCCTTAAAAATATTATCCCTCTTTTACAGAGGGTTAGGCTGAGAGGTTGAGTGAACTGTGTGAGGACAAATGGTATTTCTATGGCAGAGCTCGGAATATAACCTAGGAGTCCTAACGTCCAGTCCACTGCTCATTCTCCTCTCAATATCTGCAAATGGTCCATGCTGGAATCTCACAGTCCAATGTCTTGTTTCTCTGCAGTCTTAATGAACTTGCCATGATGCAAATATTACGGAGAGTTGACAGTGGGCCAGGTTCACCTGAAATGTTGGTCCACTGAAGATACACTGGATCTAATTGACCCTTGGTGTATCTATATAGATAGACAGAAGATAACACACACAAGTACATTTCCAGGTTTTCTCTCAGTCTGATGATTTAAACAAATGACGTTATTAGTTCTGTACAAAAACAAAACAAACAAACAAAAAACCTATGAAGAATGTTGAATGTGAATCAGATAAAAATGAAACCTGGGAACAAAATATGGGACATCTTAGAGAGGGGAAAAAACCATGGTGCATTTCTGGATATGAAGAGATGTAGACTGTAATAGGGACTCAGGACGGTGTAATTCGACAGGAAGCGTATTTACACAAATCACACACGCTTCAACATTCTCTGTTACAGATGCACGTTCAGCAATCTAAAGACTTAGTAGGATTTCCAGACATGAAAGGCCATCTAAAGCTAGATATGCATATGAAATACTCACCGATCAAAGAAAATAACTGCAGAAACAGCAGAAGACTCAGTGCCAGATAATTCATCTCAGAGTCAATGTAAGATCTTATAAGCACCTGCCAAAGGTAGCTCCAGCTCTTAGCTGCTGAAGGGAGAGAGAGACCCATAGAAACTTCACTTCATACCTAGATATCCTGGTTCCTCTTTCAGTTTCCATGACAACGTGAATCCCAAAGAGAACAATCAATTATTCATGGAGGCACTTCGGGACACTGGTGTCTGATTGACTAGAGTTAACCTTGTGTTCTCATCTTCCTCCCCTCAGCATCCAGCTGAAAGGGCCATAGCCTTTACCGCTCACAAACGCTGAATGGAGCTTCTTGGGTTTCCTGGCAGTGAAGTGACACTGATTTCAACAAACCATCCCTTGGCAGACAGGGGAAGGCATTTCTTGAAGAGTCTCCATCTCCTGCTTCCCTTCATGTGGCACTGCAAATTAAAGCAGAGATCCACTCATCTGAGCTGTCGGAGCTGGCGCGGTAGCAGCCCAGAAGCGATGCGGACAAGCTGCTCATCAGTGCTGGGCAAAATGCTTTTGACAAAGCCTGAAACAGGGTCAAATGTGCCTCGTTTGGGAAATTGGTGGCAAACTCAGGCCTTAATTCACCATTGCCCTGCAGCTTGTAGTCTCGTCATTTACACCAGTGAAAGAGAGTGCACACCTGATGATGTTTGACCCCCACTTTGCACTGGTGCAAATGACTGCATATGGTGTAGGCTATGGGGAATCAGGCCAACAGAGGTGCAAGGGGCTCGCTGGGGACAATGAATCTTTCAGGTGGATCATGGGCCCAGTATGGAGCAATCTGTTCCCCTGGTTTTGCCAGATGTAATGTGGGGGTTCACTATGAATTTTGGGGTCGTGTTAGTTCCTCCATGTTGGTGTGGATTTACCTCCACAGGAGAGAACATTATTCCAGCTGCTAAGCGTTAGCCCATTAAACCACCATCTGTGAGCAAACTTCTGCCTTCAGTTTCATCCATGAAACCCCACAGAAGGCAAAGGGCTTGCATGAGGCAGAATGCAGCTCGCTATGTTAAATCAATCAATCAATCCTAGAGCCATGCAAATAGCTGTGATTGTAGGTGTAAAACGTATGCAGGAGAAAGTGACACATTGAACCTGGCTTCAGCTGCAGTATCTAGGACGGTGTTTGTATGGCCCTCACCCCCATAGAATCAGAGTGTATCCAGGATGTGTGCTGGCTACGGCTGGGAGAAATATTCAGTGAGAACGTTTTGGGGTTTTTTTCAATGACACTTGCATGTGGTAATGATGATGCTCCAGATTAGGGGGAAATAAAAAGAGCTGATCCCATTCTGCAGGTGGATGGTGACTTCTTAGCACCAAGCCAAAAAATGCAGGCGTTAAGACGATATACACCAAGACGTTACTCAAATTCACGGTAACCCATACAGTTAGCTCAGCCTTTTATTTTACTTAGCAGTAACACGAGGAACCTACAGGCCTATATCCTGTAAGACATTGGCTTAAGCAGGTTAGTATGAGTGAAGCATAGGCCCGTGACCCTCAGTTTAGATAAAATAGCCCCAAAGTTACCCTAGATTTGGGGAACAGAGAATTGCTTGCTTAAGATGGGAGTTGGTACATAACAAGACTGGGCAACCGCAGGACTTTTGAACTGATACTAGGCTTGGATATTTTTGGATAAAATCGTTGGCAGATGTTTAACCACCAACTTGCTTTAGCAACAGTTGACGTGTATGGTAATGAGCTAAAAGGCATGAATACGTTAACCTGTAGGATAAAGACACCCCAATATTATGAGGGTGAGGAAGTTAGATATGGACATGGGAGGCTGGGCATCTGAAGGAGTATTCATAATAGTCCTCAGGCTCGGTAATAGGCCAGGCCACCATGTAAGCGGGTGGTGAGCTATCCTCATTGACCCTTCAGCTCTTCATTGTCATCATCTACCACCGACCTTCAGGCATTTGGGTCTGGACCATTGGACACATTTGGCATGCCAGGGATGAGGCTGGTCCTTTGTCTCTTACCGCCAGATCCCCAAGAAAGGGTGTGAGTATCTGAGCACATGAAAGGAATGATACCAAAGATATTGCTGCTATTTGTGTATGTGGTTTGGAGCTTTCTTGTCTTTACTGGTTGTGTTACTAAACGTGGCTAGGGCTTTGCTTAGCCCTCAGGGTGACACGCTTTGCCATGCACCCTGGCTTCCGACAAGATATTGAACTTGTTAGTTTTAATTCTGTTGTATCTGATTCTGGTTCTAGAACCCTATTAAATTACTATTCATTGGCAACCAATACAATTATAGAATCAGTCTACATCACACACAAAAGGACAACCATCTGTTTCCACTGGCACCCACCGGGGACTTCCAGAAACTAACACCTGTCTTCTCCCATCTCAGCGCAACTCCACTTCTACAATCATCTACAGGTCTTTTATAGCCCCTCCCCCATCAGCAGCAGGTTCTGTACCTCCCACAGGGCCACCCTTCCCTCTGGCCCATGTATTATCCTACATGATGGCTGTGAGACTGTCACTTCCCCGTTAAGCAAATTTGTGCTCCGGAAGGCATGGGGCGGAGCTATCTGTATTTAGGTCAGCCAGAGAGACTCCTCGGGGGCCTTCCTTTGAGCTGAGGAAATGTCTGCAAAGTTGCTCCAATTTTGCACTGTATGAAAGTGGTCTGATGAATTTTTGAGTAGACAGTTTCTCTTTTTCCACTATGTGGATGTTAAAAATCACTAGACAGAATGAATCCATGCATACACATGTGCAACTACATAAATACATATGCATAGTGCTGGATCCTGGAGCGTGGCCCAGTGCAAAGAGCACAAGTCAGGAGTGAGTGAGTGACGGTGTCTTATTGCACTTTTGGTCTCTGTGACGCTCTGTGCAGGGCTGGTCTCTCAGTACCATGTCAGGGCAGCCCGAGGGTTGCTCTAATTTATGTCAGGCTGCAGTGGACACAGAGAGCTGAAAACAGAGCCCTGGGCCAACAGGAAGTAGAGAGATTCTGGCATCATGCACTTTCCTCCAGCCACACCAGCAGCAGGGAAGATGACTCTCCTGACGCTGGTTAAATTGACTTAATGATCAGAGGGCTCCAGCTCTGTGACACAAAGCAGCTGTGCTGCAGCAGAGGATCTGGACAATATACACAACTACTAGGACCCAGAGAAATGCTCACCACTCAGTGCTATAATGTGTGGCTGTGGAATATAGATCGGAATCGGGGATTACTTATTGCCAGAGTCAGGCTGCTGGATTTAGGGGAGGGCGTAGGATTCTAGTAACTGGTTGAGCTCCATCATAGGATTCTTCCTTTAAGTTGGAGCTAAGGGGGTGACTTGCTGAACTCAGGCTATCCCATGCCCCTTAAGAATCAGAATAATAAAAATATAGGGCTGGAAGGGACCTCAAGAAGTCATCAAGTCCAGCCCCCTGCATTGAGGCAAGACCAAGTAAACCCTGACAGGTGTTTGTCCAACCTGTTCTTAACCTCCAGTGATGGGGATTCCACAACTTCCATTGGAAGCTTATTCCATTGGAAGCCCGTTACTTCTTGTCCTACCTTCAGTGGACATGGAGAACAACTGATCATTATCCTCTTTGTAACAGCCCTTCACGTACTTGAAGAGTGTTATCAGGCCTCCACCTCAATCTGCTTTTCTCAAGACTAAACATGCCCAGTTTTTAACCTTTCCTTATCAGTCAGGTTTTCTAAACCTTTATTGCTCCCCTTTGGACTCTCTCTAGCTCAGGCCTCACCAGTGCCGAGTATAGTGGGACAATTGCCTCCGGTGTCTTTCATAGGACACTCCTGTGAATACACCCCACAATGGTATTAGCCTTTTTCTCAACTGCATCACATTGTTGACTCTCATTCAATTTTTGATCCACTGTAACCCCAGATCCTTTTCAGCAGTACTGTCACTTAGCCAGTTCTTCCCCGTTTTGTCGTTGTGCATTTGATTTTTCCTTCCTAAGTGAAGTACTTTGTTACTTATCTTCATTTAATTTCATATTGTTGATTTCAGACCAATTCTCTGATTTTTTTCAAGGTCATTTTGAATTCTAATCCTGTCCTCCAAAGGGATTGCAAACCCCTCCCAGCTTGGTGTCATCTGCAATTATCCACTCCATTATCCAAACCATTAATGAAAAGATGGAATAATAGACTCAGCCTTTTCAACTGCAGCCCCTTAACTTGAAAAAGGGGAGGGGGACAGAGGTACCTAGGATAAAATGGAAGGCGAAACCCCACACGCATTACCAAGACAGCTGAGCCCCTATCCAGGGGGGTTTGTTATCCCTTCGAAAAAGAGAAGGGGACTAGGAGGCAAGCCTGTGAGAAAACATCAGCTTTCTACCTTAGTGACTCCAAGGCAACAGACATGAAACCAAGAAGCAAAATGATCAGATTCAACCTTGAGAGCGCCAGTGCTTTAACATTCCCCTCACTGCGAGCTGGACTGAAATGCTAAAAAGTCCTGACCAGCAGCCCCCCAGCCCCTCCCCACTCTGTGTGTGTCTGGCTTCAGTTTAATTTAGAAAAAGCTTTTTTATGGCTGTATGTTTTTAAAAAAAAATCTCGAAGTCACTTGATCGATAAACCCTCTCCTTGGCTAAATAAACTTGGGGATATCAGTTAGCAGGAGAACTCTGGGTTATTCAGAGGCCCCTCGTTACAGCAGGGGCGATCGATACAAGAGGCACGTAAGTAGTCGCTCCTTTGTATTATTCATACTGGCATTGATTGGCTAGGAGAAAGATGGAATAATTCCCTGGGCAGCGTCACCCCTCTCACTGGCTGTGCCCGTAATGCACTGCTGAACGTGAGTTACAGGTCCCCTCTCTGTGCCTGATCCATAGAGGATGAGTCCACGACAGCCCAGCTCGGGAACCTGAGATTTTTCAGCTCAAGCTGTAGCAGTTTATGGCTTTTAGATCTGGAGGTCCCCAATTCAATTTCTGGTGCGTCGGCCAAGATAGCAACGGTTACATGCCCTCGCCAAATATTTCATGTTCCCGCTAGGGATGGAGGAAGCCATTCAAATCAACTAAGAATCCACCTAAGACTTGGACCACAGAAGCTGATATCTGGCAATGTTGGGAATCTCACAAAAGAGAGACTGTTCCCAGGAGTTTCCCAGTCCGGGCTGTTAGCCAGAGGGATTAGGGCAGTGGTTCTCAAACTTGGGCCGCCGCTTGTTCAGGGAAAGCCCCTGGCGGGCCGGGCCGGTTTGTTTACCTGCCACGTCTGCAGGTTCGGCCGATCGCGGCTCCCACTGGCTGCGGTTCACCGCTCCAGGCCAATGGGGGCTGCAGGAAGGGCGGCCAGCACATCCCTCGGCCCGCGCTGCTTCCTGCAGCCCCCATTGGCCTGGAGCGGCGAACCGCAGCCACTGGGAGCCGANTTTATGGCTTTTAGATCTGGAGGTCCCCAATTCAATTTCTGGTGCGTCGGCCAAGATAGCAGCAGTTACATACCCTCGCCAAATATTTCATGTTCCCGCTAGGGATGGAGGAAGCCGTTCAAATCAACTAAGAATCCACCCAAGACTTGGACCACAGCAGCTGATATCCGGCAATGTTGGGAATCTCACAAAAGAGAGACTGTTCCCAGGAGTTTCCCAGCCCGGGCTGTTAGCCAGAGGGATTAGGGCAGTGGTTCTCAAACTTGGGATTCCACTTGTTCAGGGAAAGCCCCTGGCGGGCCGGGCCGATTTGTTTACCTGCCGCGTCCACAGGTTCAGCAGATCGCGGCTCTCACTGGCCGCGGTTCACTGCTCCAGGCCAATGGGGGCTGCAGGAAGGGCGGCCAGCACATCCCTCGGCCCGCACTGCTTCCTGCAGCCCCCATTGGCCTGGAGCAGCGAACCGCGGCCACTGGGAGCTGAGATCGGCCGAACCTGCGGACGCGGCAGGTAAACAAACCGGCCTGGCCCGCCAGGGGCTTTCCCTGAACAAGCGGTGGCCCTAGTTTGAGAACCACTGGATTAGGGTATGTCCGGTGAAATGTCCTCTCAGTGGCATCTTCATCTGAACCACTGACCGTAGTTGGAGGTCATTCATGGCTCGTTCCGGGAGGCAGAGGGGGAGCGAGTGGCCTGAGCAGAAGTTGGTCCCAAAGCTGCAGTGCACTTTTCAGTTCCTTGTTTGTAAATTCTGACCCCACAGGAGCCACCTCTGTGCGAGCTCAGCCAGGGCTTGGGGGAAGTGGTTTGAGCACTGGCCTGCTAAACCCAGGATTGCGAGTTCAATCCTTGAGGGGGCCATTTAGGGAACTGGGGTAAAAATCTGTCTGGGGATTGGTCCTGCTTTGAGCAGGGGGTTGGACTAGATGACCTCCTGAGGTCCCTTCCAACCCTGAGATTCTATGATTCTAAGTGGAGGCTCCTGCCTATCAGTCACGAGGCAATGGCGTTTTCACAGTGACTTAGTCCTGACCTGAGGCGAGTCTCTGGAGCGGACTCCGTAGACACTCCGTTCTCCCCTGTGTAATGCCCAGTTGTACATTGCCGGTCAGGAGGACGCGCTGTGTTTTGAATGCTCAGACTGAGGTGCTTTTGCATTTCCCTGGAGGAGAGGGTGCTCAGGGCAAGCTGTGCAGGCCTGTCTGAGAGAACAAAGAGGGTCACCTACAAAGCGCGCGACCCACGCAGAGGGCTCTCGCTTTGTGAGTGTGACAGCCGCCATCTTTGCAGACACTGGGAACTCAGCTGGGGATGTCCAAAGCTACAAGCATGAGCTAACGAGCCCGGCTCTCTAGCTTAGAGCTGAACAGAATCCTCTGTGGATCAGGCTCCGAGGGGGACACGTAACACACACTGAGCAGTGGGCTACGTTCGCCCTGGCCGGGAGAGCATCATTCTAGCATGTCACACAGGAGCACCCAGTCCCCTCCCTGCTTTATAATATGCAGCAGTGGGCAGGCACTCTCTGAATTCCTCTGCAAGCTCCCTAAAAGGAGTTTCTTTCTGCAGGACATGTGCCGAGACACACAGGACAAGCCCATCTCCAAGCAAGGCCCCCAGTCCACTAGCATCCTTTCCTCCTCAGGCATTGCAGTACGTTGAATCTCCACCACGCCCTGTTGCTGCTTGTGTGCTGTACCTCCCAGCCGAGCCACAGGAGGGAGAAGGGAGGAAAATATGAATGAATGGCACAATCAGAACACCAGCAGGATGGGCGTTCATGGCACAGCATGAGGAAAGATACTCAAAGAAGGTAAGTTCTACAGGGAAACGACATATTGTTCCTTCTAGTGCTGGCAGGTGCTCTCACATCTGAACTGTATATCAGTGGGCACCGATCTTGGCCATCAATCTGGCATGTGCAGAACACTTCTACCGCAGGCTAAGGGGCTCGCCGCATGTAACCCTGCTGCTGGGAAAGGCTGCAGCCCTGGAGCAGAGCATTTCTAGGGAATGTGGGCACAGCTGCAGAAGAAAGGCATCGGATAGGAACGCACCAGTTTTGCTTGGTGGCTACAAAGGGTGAAGTCTGCACTGCAGACCCCCACCCCCCCACCCCACCCCCCGGGGTTCAGAACTGAAGAGAAGAAAGGTGTGGAGAGGTACAGTCATGAAAATGTTAGGGGAGAAGACGTGGGCGCCCAGGGAGGAGTGTGGGGATGAGTCTCGGGGTCCTCAGGGAGAAGAGAACCACCCTCTGAAGACAGGCACTTCTAAGCGGTGTCTAAAATAGATAATGCTGTTGAAACACAAAGCAGCCTCCCAGTGGTGTAGTAACAGCTTCCTCCTGTGCAGCGACACCGGCTGCTCAGAGACAACAGGGTGTCCCTAGGATTCACAACAGGCCTCCTCCCTCAGCCACACGAGCACACCTGGGCTGTCTCACCTTTCAAGGTCTGTGACAGTGAGGGCGGTAACCGGTCTCTTGTATGCCCTCCTCAGCCACTCAGCTGTACACAGGGCCTGTCCTGTGTCCAGGTATCCCTCAGCAGGGCAATGAACCCCTGAGGACTGTTTGCTGAGTCACCTGGTGTCACGGAGTTGAGTCTCTCTGGCTGGGGGGACAGAACAATGCTTTGTTAACTGCCTCCCGGGCTGGGAGCCACAGTCCTGGATCCATAAAGGCAGCATCCCCGCGCCCCGCCCCATGTCTTTACTGGGTGTTCTGTTCAGCCGCCTTGTGCACTCAGGCACTTAAGGAAACCAGGGAGGCCACAAAAGAAACCCATCTGCGAGAGGAGGGGTCTTAGAGAGACCCGGTGGGTGAGGCCGTAGGTTTTATTGGACGCACGTCTGTTGGGGATAGAGACAAGCTTGATCCAGTAAAAGATAAGACCTCACCCACCTGCTCTCTCTAATATCCTGGGATCAACAGGGCTACAACAACGCAGCAAATGGCAATGGCTAAGGCAGTTGTGGATCCTATTGCCACTTGGACACTGATTCGTAGCTTGCCTCTGTCAATCGTGGCTGACAATCCTCCTCTGATAGCCGTTTATGAAACGCGTTTGGCCTCTCCGCCTAGTCCCGACCTGACAAGTATCCGCAGGGTTGTGGCCCCTTGTTGGCAGCCCAGCAGAGAAACCCGCGGCTGAATGCACCACGCTGAGGACTGGCCTACTCTCCCGTGCGGCGGGTGCTGGATTCATCAATATCCCGCATCACAGGCTTCCATTGCCCGCACTCCTTCAACCTTTCTGTGTTAAAATGAAAAGCTGACTTTAATGCCACCGGTCCCGGCCCAAAGGCATCGGATACCAAGAGGGACCCATGAGCAGCGCATGGGAACCACGTACAACAATCGGCGCTATTGGCAGATCCCTAGGATCGACTTTGCTTCCCTCTCGTGTCTCGAGGGCGACTCCTCCATGGCAGGGTGGAGGTACGTAAGTGGGGCATTGTGGGAGGAGCTGGTACTGCCACTGGGCATGCCAATAATTGTTCCATGGAGAGCGGGTTTCAGAATCCAGGGCTGTCAAGCCAACCTTTCCTGAGTGCTTAAAAAAAGGGAGGGTCAAGAAGCAATGATCTGCATCTCTTCTTGGTGTTTTCATTGAATGCTCTTTTTACCACCTTCTTTCCAAAGAGTTTATAAAGCAACTAGAACAGGAGTACTTTTGGCACCTTAGAGACTTATGCTCAAATAAATGTGTTAGTCTCTAAGGTGCCACAAGGACTCCTGTTCTTTTTGCGGATACAGACTAACACGGCTGCTACTCTGAAACCTATAAAGCAACTGTTACCGGACACAGCTGCCAGTGCCGACAGTTACACCCTGAAAATGAAGATGATTCTCATTTGGATCCAGAGACGGTGTCTAGTGCCCCCAAAATCTGGGAATGTTCCGCTTCGACCCGAGGTTTTCATTCAGCCCATTATGACATCTCAGGCGCCATTTGCAAATTCTGATTGGACCGGGAAGCAAAGTTTGAGGGTGTTAAAATCTCGGGGTTTGGGTCAGGCCCAGGTAGGGTGACCAGATAGCAAGGTGAAAAATCGGGACAGAGGTGGGGGGTAATAGGTGCCTATATAAGAAAAAGCCCCGTCCCTATAAAATCGGGACCTCTGGTCACACTAGGCCCAGGTCAGCCTGGAAGGCTAGTGAGACTCTCCCAGGCAATTGAGTAATTCCCCCCAAGGAAGAAAGCAAAAATACAGAAGGAACGCAAGCAGGACTCAACTATCAAATATATCAAGGAAGTGGGACAGTCTCCAGCAGCTGGAAAACAGTCTCTTAATTAACAGTGAATTAGGCTCCTGCAGTAAGATAAAGGGAAGACAATGTGACATAATTAAAGAACAATGAGAGCAAATTGCTTCGCATGCCCCTGTACACCCCACCCCAGCAGGGTCTTGCTGCAAATCAGAATCGTTGGCTCCCACCGTCGCTTCCATTTGATCCTGGATGTCCTCATTTATCCTGGTCTGCCCATCACCCACAGGGGCTCTCTGATGCTTGCCCCCACCACCCTGTACTGAGTCAGTCCTTAGCATGCAGCTCCCATCTCCCTCGGCTGTCTGATTTTATTCATTACATATGACGCTTGGCTATGAGATTAAGGAAACAATCCGTTAAACAGAACAGCCCTGCTCCCCTGCAACTTTCCTCCTCCTCTGAAATGTGTCTGTCCCGCCCTTTGGAGGCTTCTGTGGCACATTTTAACAAACAAGCATCCAACATTTGGACCACAGATAGTTAACAAAAAATCTAGACATGGCTTAGCCACATGCCAGACTCAAACTCCCCAGCATGGCTTTCATCTGTAGATCAAAAATCATGGAATCCAAAAGACAGTCCCTTAAAAGTTACTCGAATGCACCATCTAGTGGTTCACTGGGACTCCCACAGATTCATTCCGCATGCATTCCTCTAAACCAGGGGTAGGCAACCTATGGCACGCGTGCCGAAGGCAGCACGCGAGCTGATTTTCAGTGGCACTCACACTGCCCGGGTCCTGGCCACTGGTCCAGGGGGCTCTGCATTTTAATTTAATTTTAAATGAAGCTTCTTAAACATTTTTAAAACCTTATTTACTTTCCATACAACACTAGTTTAGTTATATATTATAGACTTATAGAAAGAGACCTTCTAAAAACGTTAAAATGTATTACTGGCACGCGAAACCTTAAATCAGAGTGAATAAATGAAGACTCGGCACAGCACTTCTGAAAGGTTGCCGACCCCTGCTCTAAACCAGCGTTTTGCAACCTTTTTGATACCAGCTTGCTACCTTCCTAAACTGTGTCAGGGAGATCTCAGGGATCAGCGCCGATCCACAGACCGGTTGTTGAGAAACACCGCTCTAGACAATAATACTGTGCAGGAGATCCAAAGAACTCCGTGCACTTTCCCAGCCTCACAACACGCCCATGAAGTAGGTAAGTTATTAATTATTATTATTATTTACTTATTCATTGTGTGGGAAAGCCTCTAGGAGTGCCCCACTCCTGGATCAGGACCCCCTAGCGCTAGGCACTGTGAAAACACAGAACAAAAGACAGACCCTGCCCCAAGGAGGTTAACATTTTTAACTTTCATACAATTTTGTCTTATTAACGTCATTTCACGGATGGATGAGGAACGAGGTTGAGAAACTTGGCCAGGTTCTCTCTGTGAGTCACTGGCAGAGCCAGGAATAGAATGCAGAAGTCTTGTCTCCCAGAGCGGTGCCCTGACCACTAGACAATGCTGCCATCTGCATTAACTGAATTAATTCATTCAGCTATTTGTATTAACTGGAAATCTTGGGGTATGGTGGCATTCTAGCTTTCAGTATCTTGTGATCAATGTATTTACACATGAAAAATTACAAGAAAGCAGATATATACGTTTTCTAACACAGGTGACTTAAATAGAATATGAAAGTCTAATTACCAAGCACCTTTGTTACATTAAATCTATGTGCATTTTAAATTGGTGATGACAGATACTCAGCTCAAAGTAGTTTTCAAAGAGAGAGGGGCTTGTTCTAATTCTGTATGGTATTTTATAGCCCCATGTAGATCCATTAAATATTTTCTGCTTATGCAAGATCTCCAGGATGAAATTACCCTAACAGATCATCTGTGAGTTCTTACAGATGCTAAGGACCAGACCCTCAGCTGCTGTAAATATGCATATGCAATTGATTTATACCTCCCGAGGATCTAGTTGTCTGAGGATGAATTATCTGCAGATGTCATTCTTAATAAATAATCTGTGCAATTTATTCCATGATTTCCAGGCTGGGCAGAATTTTGTGATGCTAGATGTTGAGTCTCTGAGTAAATTTCAGACAGCACCTGGCTCTTTAATGTTTAACTGATTCGCAGTTTTGACCCTTGGAATGGGACTTGGATTATTGTACCATAAATTGAGCCAGATTAAAGGCTGGTGGGTGCGCAGCCTTTAGGTTAGGTGACTCTAGGCTCCAGTTTTGTAAACTACCTTTAAAAAATTCCCCTTTCCTTTTTTTTAGCTTGCTCCACAAGAACACGGACAGGATCCTTCGTAGGAGTTTAGAATCTGCTGCGGAGATGTGCAGCGGCAACATACAGCACACCAAGGCCGGGAACAGAACGGGAGTACATCGTGAAGGTCGGGGATGTTAACGTTCTTCTATAATCTCTCCTGACATGAGTGAAATGGGGGAGAGAAGGTTTTAACCGTTCTCTTCCTGGGCTAATTCCAGCTCTCATGGGCTAAGAAAGTTGGTGATAAAATGTGACTTGAATTTCAGCAGGAAATTAGCTTTTAAAAAGGGGCTTCATCCTGGGAAGTGCTGAGCAGCTGCCACTGCCGTGGGTGGGAATGCTCAGGATGACACAGGACATGCTCTGCACTTCGCAGTATCAGGCCATAAACACAACATGTGACTGTATCCCTGAAAGGAGATCTGACCATGCCTCTTGGTGACCCTAAGTCACAGGGTCCTGGTCAGGAGTGGCAGCAGCTCTCTAAAAGTGGGTGAGGGCCACTGGTGCATGAACTGTGGCCCCACCCCTTCCCCCCTGAGGCCCTGCCCCCGTACCGCCCATTCCCCTGAGGCCCCGCCCCCTTGCCGCCTCTTCCCCCCAAGACCCCGCTCGCTCCTCTCCGTCCCCTCCTTCCTGTCGCTCGCCCTTACGGCTGGTAAAAAGTGGGAGGGCTAAGCCCCCTGGCCCTCCTTCTTCCACCCCCCCTGGTCCTGGTTCTTCTTTCTCGTGTTTCTCCCTCCTTCTCTCACACACCTGCAGAAAGGATCCTGTGGACTCCTGGTAGCATGAAGCAGAACGTTTCTGTGAGCAAAGGTGCAGCAACGTCCCAGCCGGAGACAAGTCACCGTTCGTTGCCATGCAGCAGCAGCAGCACCGCCCCCCTGCACTAGGAAGGACAGCAGGCTCCACTCCTGTACGAGTAAAAGCATCTTGACACATGTTTTCCTCAGAACATACTTTGTGTTCCTCTTTGGACCGTGCCATTCCTCACGGGGAGACCGAATGTAAAGAAATGTCCCACTGGCAATAGGAACACAGGATAGATTTGGCCTAACAGATCCAGCCAGTGAGTCACCTAGTCCAGTAGCTACCCCTTGGCAGTGACCAATCCCTAAATGCTGTTAGGAGGTGACCTGGAAACTTTCCCACAATGCAGTTAGCCAGCGGTACAGTGCTGTGGCTAGAGGGGAAAACACCTTTCCTGACCCTCAGGTAATCAGCAGAAGCCTTGAAACATGAGATTTGATCCCGTGAGATAGGAATATCTCACCGTCCATAAAAGCGAATGATATCAGTGGCTGTGAAATTATCCAGCCACAGCGTTTGACTCACTGCGGCATGGAACAGGGTCTATAACCGGCAGTGGGTGACGACAAGCTTCTCCAGTCAGGGGCAATAGCAGGTGAACTGAATGCTCCCAGGAGATGTGTGTCAGCCAAGGCAGATTGGAAACAGCTCCCCACAGAGTGTGGCAACACCAGTCATACAGCAGTGTGATGATGGGTGTGTGCACCACACAGGCTCCAAATGGGTTAACGTGGGAAGCCAGTGGACCTACTGGGAGAGGCAGGCTTAACTGAGGGTGAAGTTCAGCAGAGAAGAGGCTGGCAGAGGACTATAAACTGAGGAAGCTGAGAGCAGAAGAGGGCAGCAGGCAAGGGGAGAGTCTGCAGTCACTCTCTGGGATGAGAGAAAGCCGACAGACCAGCTGGGATCCCAGCCGGAGTAGAGAAGGTTGGCAAGCAACCAAGGGAGACGTAGAGCAGGACACAATCCGGACTTCCAGGAGAAAGCCCTGGGCGGTGTTCAGTGGAGGAACAGCAAAAGGGATTTTGAAAGGCCAAGCCCAAGGCGGGCAGAAGTTGGTTTGGGTTTATTAGGAGATTCCAGGGGAGGTTCTGGAGGGGCTTTTTCACGGGGGAAGGGGAACTTATTCTGCTCTTATCTGACACACCTGTTCATTTTACCTGTCACTTGGGTTACCCATAATGCTCTTGATCCTGTTGGTTAATTATTACAGGCACTGGGCCTTCAGCAAGAGCTTCCCCCAGCTCAGTCCCCTCTACCCGAGCCTGCATCAGAGTCCGAGCACCGACTTTCCCACGGTAAAGGACCCTGGTGTCGCACGCAGGGCTCCACTGCCACAGAAGAGTGTGTGACAAGGGAGTAAACCCCTGACACGAGCAGATCTGAAAGAATGCCTAAGGGATCAGGTGAGAGTGAGTTTCTATCAGGGTCAGTCCTGCTGGCTGCAGGCCAGAGGCCCTAGTATCCTATAGAGACAAGGTGGGTGAGGTAATATCTTCCAGCTGCTGCACAAACACACAGCAAGGGATTAGAGCTGGTTGGGGGAAAAATTCTGCAGAGAATTTCAATCAAAACAGAACAAAAAAATTGCTTTCATCAAAGCTTTCAGTGGAAAATTTTGACTTTTAATAAAAAAATTAACCCACCTGAAATTGTTCCGTGTTTGGCCAGGAAATTTTCAATTTTCTGATGAACATGTTTTAAAAAAAAATCTAGGAAAACAGATACTTTCCGTGTAAATTTTTTTTCACCTAAAACCGAACCGCTGTCTCCGAAGAGGCAATGTTCTCCCCTGGGCACAGCACTACGCTGGCAGCCAGGCTGCTAATCTTGGTGTGCCTCCGCCTTGCTGCATGACCTTGAGTAAGGCACCTCCACCCTCTGTTCCATGGTTTTCCCTCCCCACCCCCACCTTTTCACTCTCTTGTCTAGTTAAATGGTTCATTTCTAAGGGCAGAGAGTGTTTTCTTATAGGGCTGGTCGAAAATTTTCCATCTAACCCAGGGGTGGGCAAACTTTTTGGCCCGAGGGCCACATCTGGGTATGGAAAGTGTATGGCCATGAATGCTCACGAAATTGGGGGTAGGGATGCGGGAGGGGGTGAGGGCTCTGGGGTGGGGCTGGGGATGAGGGGTTGGGGGTGCAGGAGGGTGCTCCAGGCTGGGACTGAGGGGTTCAGAGGGTGGGAGGGGGATCAGGGCTGGGGCAGGGGTTGTGGCATGGGAGGGGATCAGGGGTGCAGGCTCTGGGGGGCGCTTACCTCAAGCAGCTCCCAGAAGTAGCGGCATGTCCCCCCTCCAGCTCCTACACGGAGACATGGCCAGGAGGCTCTGCATGCTGCCCCATCCGCAGGTGCCACCCCTGCAGCTCCCATTGGCTGTGGTTCCCGGCCAATGGGAGCTGCAGGGGTGGTGCTTGGGGCAGGGGCAGCGTGCAGAGCCCCCTGGCTGCTCCTATGCGTAGGAGCCAGACGGGGGACATGCCGCTGCTTCCGGGAGCCACACAGAGTGGGGCAAGCCCCCGACCCCGCTCCCCGGCGGGAGCTTGAGGGCCGGATTAAAACGTCTGGAGGGCCAGACGTGGCTCCCAGGCCGTAGTTTGCCCACCCCTGATCTAACCCCTTTTCAGTGGAAAATTGGGTTGGGGGTTCGTGCAGCACCTAGCACCAAGAGGGCTCTGATCCCAGCTGGAGCTGGTAGGCAGCCCTGCAATACGACAGATCATAACAACAGCAATAACTGATTAAAGCTGCATTTTGGAGCTAACTTGCCTTTCCTGGGTTGAGCCTGGGCAAAGTGCGATCATTAAAAGTAACCATCCAGCTAAATGCCAAGCAGGAACAGAATGAGTGCCTGCTCTGTATGGAACCTTTCCGAGAAAATGAGTGAATTTTTATTATCACGAATCAGAAGTCTCCCTAGCTTTAATGGAGAGGGTGGGGAGTAATTTTTAACTGAATAAATAGCAGCTGGAATAGCACGGTCAGTGCAGGAGCCCCTGTATTCGTTATTTAGATATTCAACTTTGCCTGTAAATCACCGGGCTGGCCTAGATGAGGGACAGTCTAGAGAGAGAGAGTTGTCTCCTCATGCACAGTGTAAGCTGGCAGAATGATTCAGCAGGAAAACAGCTGCAGTCAGCAAGGTGTCTTCCTCCAGGGTTAGTGTTTATAACCACAAAGTACACAGAAAATTCCCCAGCCTGAGGTTCAACCCAGTCCTATGACCTGACCTTCCCACGCTGCCTCCCAAGCAGCCAAATTATTCCCCTGCCCCTCACCCAATATGCACCCTGTCTAGCCACTTGTATCAGAGTAGCAAGCACAATGGGATGTCAAATGCCGCCACGCTTGTTCATAGGGGCCCGGGTACAGCCCCTGCCCCCAGACATTAATTGAATTGTCAGGGTTATTCATTCGAGGGAGAAGACCCCAAGGTCAGGTCTGTGGGAGGGAGTCCTTTAAGGTCACAGAAATATTTAACCATAGCATCTTTCAGGGCATGCCTGGCTGAGCACTGCAGTTTTTACCAAAAAGCTACACCCATAAGCTGATAGCCAGTTTATGGGTGTAGAGTTTTGGCAAAAACAGCTGATTTCATTGCCTGAGCTCCACTGAATTCCGACTGGCTCTTGGCCCCCAGATCTGGCTAGCAGCACCTGTGAATCTTTCTCTCCTAAGNGGGGGGAGAGATAAGCATGGAGAAATAGTGTTACTTTGTGTAATGGCCCATCCACTCCCAGTCTTTATTCAAACCTAATTTGATGGTGTCCAATTTGCAAATTAATTCCAATTCAGCAGTCTCTCGTTGGAGTCTGTTTTTGAAGTTTTTTTGTTGTAATATTGCGACTTTTAGGTCTGTAATCGAGTGGCCAGGATTTTTTTCTTTGGGGGCCAGATTCCTAGTTGTAGGTGCTCAACACTTCTGATATCACAGCACACTTCGTAGCTACCTGGGAGGCTATGAAAAGTGATATGAACAAACATACAAGTATCCCTTTTCACAGATAGCTAGTAAGTCTGCTGTGAAAAGTGATACTTGCATGTTTGTTCATATCACTTTTCTCAGCAAACCCCAGGACCCATTAAGCCCTGGATGGGGGGGCCGAAGGGAGAGGCAGCAGGGGCCAGAGGGGATGGTGGGATGGATGCGGGACCGGGGGAGGCAGTGGCGGCCTGCGACAATGGGGGGAATGGATGAGAGGCCAAGAAGACAGCAAGGTCTTGGGGGGAAGGTGTTTTGGATATAGGGCTGTGGGAGGCAGCGGGGGCCTGGATGGACCCAGGGGCGATGCGGGTGGGTGGCCAGAGCCAGGTGGCTGCTGCCATGCGGCCAGGGCTGGGGCTCAGTGCCCGCAGCCAGAACCCGGAGCTGGGTGCTGGAGCCCAGGAGTGCGTGGCTGGAGTCAGGAGTCAGCGCCTGCCACTGCGTGGCTGGAGTCAGCGCTCGCTGCTGCGTGGCCAGGGGTTGGCATCCAGGGCCAGCTCCCACCACCGCGTGGCCAGAGCCCGGGAACAGAGCTGTGGGTCGGCGCCTGCTGCCGGGCAGCTGGGGATCAGCGCCAGTGGCTGGGGCCGCATGGCCGGAGCAGTGGGTCGGTGCCTGACACTGCGTGGCCGGAACTAGGGACCAGAGGCCAACTAAGCTCCGTGGCTGGAGCCAGAGATCAGCACCTTCTGCCCCATGGCCAGAGCCCCATGCTTGGAGCCCGCTGCCCTGTGGCCGGGGTTGGGGTCAGCGCCTGTAGCCAGCACCTGCCACTGCACGGCTGGAGCCCGGGACTGGAGGGGGCTGGAGTCTGAAGCCCCGCAGCTGAAGGCCAGGGCCACGTGGCCAGAGCAAGGTGGGTCAGTACCCACTGCCCTGTGGTTGGAGCCTGGGCTGCACGGCCAGGATCCCGAAGTCCCACCACTGGAGACTGCCGCCCAACCCCTGTCCCCCCAACGTGGGTCAAGAACTCACCTTGCTCCTGCAGCGTTGTGCCCCACCTCTCTCCAGAGGCCGTGCAGGGCGCCACATCCAGGAGCAACAAGGAGGGAGGGGGAGAGGCCGATGCTTTGTTGTCCCCTCCCCATCACCGCCCAAGAGGCTGTCGTGGCCACACAAAAAGCCCCTGGTGGCCGCATGCGAGAAACGTTAGCCTAGAGACACAGAGCTGCTGAGCACTTGAATCTCCCTGTGATTTCCGTAGGAGTTGTGGGTGCTCGGCACGTGTGATAATTGGGCCCTGACGACCAATATTTCAAAGAGCTCAGTGCATGGGGTACGTGCTGGGTCCTGAGCACTCTTGAAAACCTTGCCTCAGTTTGGGTACCGAACACTTGGCAAACGTGTCCTATCTCCAGGCTTGGCAGAATTCGATTTTTATTTTTTTATAATTTCGATGGATAGTATTGATTATTTTTAAGCATTTTTTTCCATTTAAATTTTCACAGTGGTGGAAATTATGGGGGGGAGGGCGCCAGATAATAGGGGAGATCGGATATTAATTATTTAATGACAGCAGACATCGAGATTCAAAAAGTCAAACCTTTATAACCGTTAGACACAAGCTGACAACCTCACATGTCAAAATATACAAAGTCAATATCCTGAAATCAAACCCTACTACGTTCTCAAGCAGCATTTTTCTTACTTTGCCTATTTGTACATTTTAGATGATTATTGATGGGAATATTATTTCATTGGTTTGTGTGTTTATGGTGAAATTGACATTTACTGATAAAAATGTAAATCCTTCCAAGTCTTCATAGGTGCTGGAACTAGGGGGGCTGCTGCCCCCTTGGCTTGAAGTGGTTTCCGTTCTATCCAGGGTTTACAGTTTGGTTCAAAGGCTCTCAGCCCCCCACTATACAAATTGTTCCAGCCCCCCGGCCTACCTATCTCTCACCATCAGCTCGGGTTTGTCACTGAGGCCTGGTCCACACTAGGGGGGGGATCGATCTAAGATACGCAACTTCAGCTACGAGAATAGCGTAGCTGAAGTCGACGTAACTTAGATCGAATTAAAATTACTTACTTCGCGTCCTCGCGGCGCTGGATCGACGGCCGCGGCTCCCTCGTCGACTTTGCTTCCTCCTTTCGCACAGCTGGAGTTCAGCAGCCGACGGGAGAGCGATCGGGGATCGATTTATCGCGTCTACACTACACGCGATAAATCGATCCCCGATAATTCGATCGCTACCCGCCGATCCGGCGGGTAGTGTAGACGTAGCCTGAGTGTCTGTAGTCCTGTTTCAGAGGAGTAGCTGTGTTAGTCTGTATCAGCAAAAAGAACGAGGAGTCCTTGTGGCACCTTAGAGACTAACAAAGTGGGTTCTAGCCCACGAAAGCTTGTGCCCAAATAAATTTGTTAGTCTCTAAGGTGCCACAAGGACTCCTCGTTGTTGTTTCTGTAGTCCTGGTATTTCCTTGCAGATTTTCCTCTGCGCCTCCTGAATTTCCTCCCAATGCCAATTCACCTCCTGGCAAAATGCCCCAGCCTGACGCACTGAAAGGACGGGGGGCTGCAGAGCTGGGCAGAAAGTGGGTGGTGCTTGCTGACAGCTCTCCAGCAGTTCCACTAGCCGAAAGGCACTTTGAGAATCAGCTCAAACCACAGAGGGTGGAAGCTGCTTTTGCTAATGCAGAACCAATCAGAGCCAGGCGGTCAGGGCATTGCAGGCTTTAGCCAATCATGTGGGAAGCCTGTCGCTGTGAGGATGAATGCAGAGCCCTCCAAGCTGAAGCCTGTTGCTTCTTTGTTGCTGCATTGTCATGGGACAGCTCCTTCCCTGAAAGCTCCTTTTCAAGCAGAGAGTCCTACCAAAGGTACATGCTCATCCTCAGCCCCAGCTTGCTCCCACAGAGGTACGGCAGCGGGGAGACAGACTGTCCGGGGTGGAGAAGGACAGCTCCATTGCAGAGAGAGGAGAGGCAGAAGAGAGAGAGAGATCAGGTGCACTGAATTGCTCTGCACGCGCACCAGTGCAGAGATACTGGTGAAAACTTAGAGCACGCCTCACAGGCTGCCCATGAATCCACCCTGTCCTACACACTCTCAGAGGGAGAATGCAGCCAGGTCTGGGAACGCTCACTCGCACTTAGAGCTGAGCTGACGGTTAGACTCCTGAGCTAGAGGAATACGTAACACACACAGGAAAATCACAGAGCCACTGACAGGATGAGAGTGAGAGAACTGAATTGCAACACATACACTCACGAGGAAGACACATGCAAATCCTCCACTCACTGGCACTCAGAGACACGTCTACCACATATACACTGTGTGTCAGTCTATCTCTCTCACGCGCACACACACACATCCTGTCTTCAGGAGTGGAGACTGGCACTTCCTCTTGCTCACACTTGTTTTTCCCCTCACTTGCTGCAGTTGCAAAGAGGAGAAGTCCTGCAGATACCTACAGGTGTAACCATGGCCCAGGTGCAGTACGACTGTTCCACAGGGAATCATCTGAACATCACCAATTCAACAGCCTCCCCCGTGGGACATGAGCAAATTCAACTCCTGTTGCACGTCTGCAAGGAAGCTAAGAAATCTGCTTACTGTCCATATAGTCACTTCCCGGTGGGAGCAGCACTACTGACTTGTGATGGGAAGATCTTCTCTGGTAAGTAAGGACAGCACTCCCCCAAACAGAAACACCTCAGCTCCTGAAGAGCTGGGCCCTATGCCCTCCCAGAGATTCAGGTGTCTCTGAAGAGGCACTGGAGTCATAGAATATCAGGGTTAGAAGGGACCTCAGGAGGTCATCTAGTCCAACCCCCCTGGTCAAAGCAGGACCCATCCCCAGATAGATTTTTGCCCCAGATGCCTAAATGGCCCCCTCAAGGATTGAACTGACAACCTTGGGTTTAGCAGGCCCAATGCTTAAACCACTGAGCTATAGTCAGGGCTCCCTGAAAAGGCATCGACTGTTTGATAGCAACATATGGTTTGTGCCTTGAGCAAAATGTTGTGCCGGAAACTTGCCCTGTATTCTTCATGTCGTCATCCTTTGCTTCCCGAGATGTGGCGCTGGCCTCGCTCGGCTGTAAGGTGGTTTGGATTTGGGCCGTCCTTTCCAAACTGGGTCACAATTTATAATCCATCTCTGGGTCCGGTTTCTGTCAAGGGCCTGCCTTCCTCCTCCAGCCTTGGACTAGCAAGAGGAAACTAAACCGGGAAGCCCCTTGCGTCCATCTTGTTTGTGCCCCCGCCTGGGGCCACAGGCTATGAAAATGACGGCACGCTCACCAGTGTTGCCAGCCCTTGGGATTCTATTACAAGCCTCATGATGACAGGTTTCAGAGGGGGAGCCATGTTGGTCTGTATCAGCAAAAAGAACAAGGAGTCCTTGTGGCACCTTAGAGACGAACACAATTTATTTGGGCATGCAACCCAACCCCCGAGCATGCCCAAATAAATGTGTTAGTCTCTAAGGTGCCAAAAGTAAGTTTCATGATGTTTCCAACAGCCCAGCTCCTCGAGACATGAGAGAACCTCAGCTTTCATTTTTGTAATACAGGTCTGTCTCATCTTACGCTGGGGTTACATTCTGCGGTCAGCGCCTAAAGCGAAAACCGCGTATAGTCAAAATTACATTGAGTGTAATGGCGGGCAGAATCGCCCGCACTACAGGAAGAGTATTTACATTGTTATTTTTCTCTCTTTTTTTTTGGCTTTTTCTTGTTTTTCCCGAAAAGCTGAAATTGCACATGTTAAATGCGCCTAAGATGCGACAGACCTGTAGTAAGTTTCTAGCCTGCAGGGCTGCAGACAAAAGTTTTTGGAAAAAGTGATTCCCCCCTAAGGCTCAAAACCACAGAAAGCAAAGAAAATGACCCCACATCAGCTCCTGCTAGAATCTTATGATTTTCAAG
Organism: Platysternon megacephalum; assembly: GCA_003942145.1. Taxonomy (NCBI): domain Eukaryota; kingdom Metazoa; phylum Chordata; order Testudines; family Platysternidae; genus Platysternon; species Platysternon megacephalum. The sequence goes on along the minus strand of QXTE01000014.1, from coordinate 14,442,080 downwards.
CCAATCTGGGGGGGCCTGACTCAGGGCCGGTGCAACCACTAGGCGGTCGCCTAGGGCGCCCAGTGGTTGGGGGCGTCTGAGATTTTTCCTCCCTCCCCTCCCCTCACACAGAGTGCGGCGCGGCTGATTGGGCGCCTGGGCCTGATTTAGCCGCTCCCATTGGCCTCCAGCAGGCAGAGTCCCTCCTCCGCTCCCCCCTCCCCTTGCCTCAGTGTCGCGTCACCAGCACGCTACGGGGGAGGGGCTGTGGGCTCCCGCAGCCTGTTTGTTTTGGGCTCCACGTGGAGCCAGCGGCTGGAGCGGCCGGGTGGTCAGGGGAGTCCGGGGGAGCTGTCAGGGGGCAGGGGTGTGGAAAGGGATCTGAGCAGTCAGGGGACAGGGAGCAGGG